>JASGAU010382405.1:0-12763 GCA_030220045.1 Australoheros facetus
GAGATTATATCTCTCGGCTGGCCTGGGAACGTCTTGGGGTCCCCCCGGATGAGCTAGAGGAGGTGGCTGGGGAGAGGGAAGCCTGGGTTTCTCTGCTTAGGCTCCTGCCCCCGCGACCCGGCCCCGGATAAGCGGAAGAAAATGGATGGATGGATGGTTATTTTTATAACTATTGAGCATTTATTTGCTTTTGAGCATGATTTAGACAGAACAGTACAAATCTAAATCATTCTTAACAAGATAAAGATATACTGAGTAGGTGGCTAACTTGGCTGGAATAAATATGAAAATTTGAGCTCTGGCTGGCTTTGTCTAAAGGTGACACCAAGCAGCAACTTCTGGAGCTGAAGAATGAAGCCAACATGGAAATGAAAACCCAGGTTCTCTAATGGTCGCTTGAGGCTTGCTTCCATATAGAGCCAGCCTCCATAGACGTTCATGTAAAAATACTAAACTTTAGAGCAGAAATAAATATGTTTCTAGCCTGGTTATCATTATCACAAATGGGGAAATGGGGGAAATGTATTATTTTCTACATTCATGTCAATGGTTGTATTTATTTATTTTTTTACAAGTCACCCATTTAAATTACAATCAGGCTGAAAGTTATGTATTTTTAGAGGTGAAGCTGTTTTGAGTTTTATTTGGGTGCAATCACATTCATTTTTTATATGCAGACTATTAGTGATATACAAAAACCACAAATTAGCAGGGCACGAGCACTCACAGTGTGAAGGCCCTGTTGTATCTGTTCTGTTTATTAGGGCCTGAGCACTGACAGGGCCATGAAGCCCAAAATTGCTGTATCTCAAAAACACATCATCCAATCTGGCCCAAACTTCACGTTTGATAAGAGTCCTGACTTGAAAATAGCTACAGTATATGTCAACAGTCAGTGATTATAAGTGACACTTAGTGGAAACTGTCATGTTTTATACTTTGATATACTCCTCCTCATACGTAGGTTGACTGCATCCACCTCAAAAGTAGTTTGAAAAAATTTCAGTCCTTGGAGATGCTTTTGTATGAAAATTGTAAGTTTTCATTAAATGGTGCACCCTGGTCCCGATACACTGTGAAACAATTAGTTATTGTTAGGCACTAGGAAAGCTTGGAAACTGATTTCAGGTTTTATGGGTCTTGCCTGTGGGTGTGGCAAAATTGCTCTATAGCACCACCTACAAAATTTCAATAAAGCAGCCCCAGGCACCATGTTTCATCTACATGAAATTTGGTAGCATCATGTAATTTCCCATAATGTACAAAAACTCTCTTTGAGCCATACTCTAAACCCAACAGGTAGTCAGCCATTTTGAATTTAAATGCAATTTTAGCAGCATTTTTCATTATTTGTGGTTTTATACTTAACAAACATGATCAGCACAATCTCTGGTGAGTTCAACCTACTGTATAGACCTTGGCAATGCTAAATTGTGAGGCTTTTGAGTTTTCGCTGAAGGGTGTGTTCGTGGCAGCACGAGGACACAAAATTGTTACATCTCAAATGTACGTTGTCCAATCTGCCTCAGACTTAAAATGCTTCATGCTTGATGCTTGTCTGGAGATGTCAGCATGACAGTATTTATAGCACCAACTGGATGCTTGTTCTTGCCACATATTTACTTAATCGGTATAAACGTATATAAAGTTCTCTTCTCGTCTGACTCTCAGTCAGAGATTAAGTCCCTCCTTTGAAAAAACATTACAGGCACTTTAACTCAAAGTGGAATTCTTCTGAATTCCTCAGAGACAAAAGACATTAAAGATGCCTTTGTGACGGTCAAAGGCAAGTGTCAATTTGCTTCAGAAAATTTGATTAGATTTAGACATTTATGAGGAGGAACGAGTCTAAGAGATATGATGTCTAAAATAGTCGGGGGGAGGGGGGTGGGAGTCTATTAAGTGTATTTCTGTCTACTGAAGACGGGAGATGTCTCCCAGCTTGTAGGTGAATGTTGAATGCAATGACAGTCACTGGCATTTGAGTTGTCAGTCAACTTGTCAATTAATCACAGCTGTCGGCTCAGGCTTCAGAGAGCGTGTAGACATATCGCTGCTTGCTCTCACAGATGAAAGAAATGTCCATGCTATTGACAAAGGCATTTTTGCTCAGCGTCTTGATAGGAAATACTCAGTCTGGATTGAGGCACGGCAGTATTTCACAAAAAAATGGCTAAACAAAATCATTACTAGATGTTCAGCTTTTCATCATGCAATAATGAGTCTTTGAGGCCTCAATCCAACCCATTATCAATAGTCTCTTCCTCATGAAGCATGCACCCAAATGGGTTTTCTTGTAAGTAATTCCGCTAGTTAAAACAAAACAGAGTAAAAGTCTTCTGGAAAAATTCATATTAAATCACAACAAAACAGAATCTGAGTTACTAATTTATTCTATTTGTAAATTAAGGATTATGGCACATACAGGAAAGTGAGGTTAACTGTGTGTTCTTGCAGGTAGAGCTTTTGGATGTGTAATTTATAACACTTTCTATTTTACAAGAAACTAATTGGTTCACTTCCTAGAATCTATTCATATGACTGCTGCTAAACCCTACTCTGTATTCACATGTGTACTCTCTGGCTTCTAACCCATAACAATAAAATACTCAATTTGTACTGTCACAATGTAAATGAATGTGCATAATCAGAGTGAACACCTGATATGAAGACAGGTAACACAAGTGTCAGGTTTTATAGAGTAAATAATAATCATCCATCTTCAGGGGTGAGTTCCTGAACAGTGCATGACCCAAGAGAGGATTAGAAAATAAATGCATAGGTTAAGATTTCAGTAATTATCTCTATTTTCATTTTTTAAGTAACTTTAAACTTGTTCTGCTTCCGTAGTCAGCCTTTTTATCTCTTGTGATATGTAGGAGTCAGTGCTTATAGGGGGCAGATGAGCTGATGCAAGAAACGAGGTGTCGCCAACAGTGGGCAGGCGGTCGTGATGAAGAGAAAAGGATGTGGAGATTTCTTGAGTGCAGTTCTTGGTCTGTGAACAAAGTGTCAAGTAGAACATTGCTGTTAGCAACAGGAAACACACAGGATGCACTCACTTACCTCCTTCAGATGTGTTCAAGCACAGAGCACTCCGTGCATTCACTGGTGAAATTACAAGCATGTTGGATCAAAGTTAGATATGCAACTTTTGCGTGTTGCAAACTGAAAAGTGAATAAAAATATTTTTCAAACATTTCAATTTTAGATTTTTGCTTGTCGCACTGGCGGAATTCATACGCATTGACCTCATTTTCCATATCTGAATTCTTAGGATTGTTTTATCTATAGGAAATGCTACAAAAATCCAAGACTTCTTCTTAGCTCTCACACTCCTGTCACACTCACATAGTCTTATTCTAACAGATCCTTGCGGTGTGTAATTTGAAGACATCTCTGATATTGGTAAACCAGCAAGCACATACATTTTTGAAGCAAAAATCTCAATAAATGATGAAATAAAACATTTTGAAATCTCACCATGCCAAAACCACAGAACACATCCTTCTTTCATATCAAAAGCAAGTCGCCTGTATTTTTTATTATTACATGCTCAGTGAATTTGTTTGCTGCTGAGCTGCAGAATTGCATCCTATGAAAGGCAGATAATGAGAACACAGGGGAACACACAGGAAATGTAAGAACCAAATTATGTAGTACTCATAGTTACTGTGAAGGAGATGGTAATGGTCAAATAAGGTTATAGGGAGAGTGCACTAATTTGAGTTGCATGTATGCCAACCATTGTGTTGATTCCATTGGAAATTGTAGCAAAAGCAAATGAGAGCAAGGGGGGGAAGAAAAAAAATCGATAATAGATGCTCGAAGTAGTCAAGTGACACTTCACCATCCAAAAGCAGGGTCTGAAGTGGCTATTGGTAAGATCACATTGGCTAGCTGGCTGGTTTGCTGTCAGAATTTCTTGTTGACTGGGGGATGATTGTGCCAATAGATTTTTAGACGCAATGATGGAAGTGACCGGAGCTGCAGAGAGCTGACTGTGCTCCTGAAGTGAAAAGCCACAGCAATGTTTGTGTTTGTTGGTGATTATGCTTGTTCTGGTCAGGTATTGCGTGGCTTTGGTTGTAGTATCATGTTTCTAAAAGTAATCTCTGCTTTGGTGATGTGCTTGGAAGGTGGGGGCCTACTGCAGAGTGTGAATGATAGACGGACTGCCAGCATGGATGGATGAAGTGTGCTGGCAGTACTGATGCTTGTCTGTGCCAGAGCTCTGCACACATTGTTCATTCTTGGCCTCTGATCCATGTGATCTGAAACAGAGGTGCTGACTCCAGTCAAAAAAAACCAGAGCACCTTTTTAAAAAAAGAAAGCTACCCCCTGCTCACCATTAGACGTCATGGTTTAAAAATAGCTGCTCTGTGAAGGAACACACTCTCTCGTCTGTCCAAATGCATCTCATCCAGTCTGTACTCCTCAAATTTGTCCCCTTTTATCAGCCCAACAGGATTATGATTACTCTCCAATTATGGGATCGTGCCAGCCCAGCCTCCATGGGTTTCCATCTGATCCCAACGGCTAAAATAGCCTTTTCAGTCGCAAGCTGCTAAGACCCAGAGAAATCATACTTCTATGTGTAGTCTCAATAATGAGTGGGTCTGCTGTGGCTCAGGAGGTAGAGTAGGTTGTCTACCAGTCTGAAGGTCGGTGGTTCGCTTCTCGGCTCCTCCAGTCTGCATATGGAAGCATCCTTGGGGAAGATACTGAACCCTGAGCTGCCCCAGAAGTGTGAGTGTGTGTGTGCGTGAGTGAATGTTAGACAAGGTGCTTAGGTGTAGAAAAGAGCTGTATAAGTACCAGTCCATTTAAGTGTGGCCTTGTTATTGTAACAATACATGTACAGCCACATTTCAGAAACTGATATATTGTTAATAAAGTGAGCCTCATTCTTCACCATCCTTCGTTGCTGTACACCAGGGAATGCGATTCGATGAGCATTACACAGTTTTGAATGAATTAATAGGTAGAAGGATCTGAAAGCACTCACACAGCTATTTTCAAAGGTAATAAAATGTATTCTTAATCATTTAAAGGTTTTCTTACATATTTCTTGCATATCACAACTCAAATACTGAAGCACGCTTTTGTCTTATCTTACGGATATTGCTGGTGCGCTCGAGGCCACCAACCTACACTTTGTTCTTTCTAAGCCCCATTAGTTTAGATTAAATCTGAAATCTGTTACTTTGACCAGTATGGAAAAATTAATTGAAATTGTAAGAGAAAAGGTACCAGTCCTTTTTTGGAGTAAGTTATCAACGGACTATTAATTTAGTTTGCCTTCTAGCAAAAATCTGAAATTAAAATCTATTCAAACTTCAAGTCAATTTAAATAAGTTAAAATGTTGGCACTGGGAACTACAAGCAAGTACAGTTTCAGTGAGTGACTATGCAAACACTGGGAATTCATGATAAACACTACAGAGCTCTGTGTCGCCAAAGGATATGAATTCAGGTCATGACTCTGCATGTTATGTTCACATGGCCAGGGGAGGCATCACATCATATCATCTAGCCATAAGTGGACATGTTTGTTCTGACTAGTCCAGAGGATCATCAACCTCTCACCCTCAGTTCCCTCCTCCAGCCACAAATAACCCGTGCTTCAACTCTGTTTAAACAGTTTTGAGTGACTGGCTGCTCCTGTCAATGTCATCACCTACTAGAGTGAGATCATGTCTCATCCGCCCACCCCGCAAGCAGTGATCTCACTTGAGAGCAGTGTGGGAGTGCTGGGGAGACAGAGACATAAAGATTTGAAAGGGCAGAGACAGTGGATGGCATGCAGGGCCAACGGCCTGGCCGATGTGACAAGCTGGTGCAGATTCTTTCACTCAACAAATCAAAGAAAACAGTGATGGTGATATGAAATCAGAGTGGGCTCCAAGTTTTCTTGATCCCTACATTTTCATGGTCATGGGAGCAAAAACAGCAAATAACCCATCAGAAAATAAAAGATTCATATCCTTCCCTCCCAGGAAGATATAGCATGAACTGATTTCTATGCTCAGTTGCAGTTTATGCCAAAGGAAAGCTGCCACAATTAATGTTTATGACTGATTAAAACTTGAAGTGTTGTTTGTTTTATGGGGCATTGACTTTGATGTTTGTTTAAGGGCTGTAAAGACAAAGCATTGTCTTGCCATTTTAATTAACACTTGATCATTCATGTTGTGAAGGACACGTCTTGCATGAAGGAAAAGTCATGTGACATTTTAGTTAAAGTAGTTACACAGTAAGTGTCTTGAAACTGTATAAGACCAGCCATGAAAGCAGAATGTCACATTCACTCTAATATATTTGTGAGTATTGATGCCCTTACACTTCATTAATTAGTGAAATTCATCACAGCCCGGGACCCCACAATACATTTTCTGCCTGCACGCTGATGATAATGTCTTTTGTATTTTCAGAGGCTGTAATGGAGAGTGAGATTTACCAAAACAAATGCCTTGCCTGAATGAGTGTCTGGCAGACAGATTTGTTGTATGTAGTACATAGTTCACTTTCGCAAACAAATGAAATAATTTGTTATTAACAGAGGTCTCAAGTGTGGCTTCAGAATTAGTTTAACCCTTGTGTGAACTGTGTCAAAGTAGATTATTAGACCCTGCTCTGCTTTCTACTTCTCTTTAAGCTACGCCATCAGGCTAGTTTGTGGGTTTAAGGCATTTTACTAACCATACACCGACCACAGCTCCCAATATTCAAACTTTTTTTTTTATGGCACTTCAATGCTGTAAATGCTTGTGCACATTTACAGTACACGCACATTTCAACAAAATAAAATACAGTAGATATAAAGCATAATATAGTAAGTACTGTAGTGGCCTTACCTACAAGTGGACATTGCAAAACTATAATTTAGTTCAGTAACTGTCATTAACAGCTATACTGTTGTGGCTATTCACAGAAGCAAGGGCACAGGAAATGTGCCTCTTGTTCTGTCTGTCTTTTATTCTGCACCAGTGCAACAAAACACACAGCTAAAAAGGAAGACTCACAGTTCTCGCAGTGCTCTTGAGCTATAGAATAACTTTCTTATCCAATCTTTTCTGCTGCTTCACACTTAATCAAATCACTTTGTATCGCCATAGCCCATTTGGCACCACCTACTGAGGCAAGGCCAGATTTCAAGTAGGGTTAATTAAGTACATGTACCTCTGTGACCTGCTAGTCCACTCCTGACTCTCCACTTCTTGACCAGACACATGCTTGGTATTTGTTGTTTGTGGAGCCTCTTAGACAATGTCTTAAGAAACAAATAGTTTCAAAGAAAACAACACCAAGCAGAGACAATGGATAAAGATCTCTCCAGCTTTGCTGGCCAAATTGGAATAGCTTTCATTGTGAGAATAACCCACCAAACTCTGCTTAAGACTTTTGAAACAGTTAGGAAAATAGACAGCATGAATGTCTTGAGTGACTCCAGAACCTCTAGTACAGTTCCGAAACTCTAGTCTCCATTCTTGACAAGTTTACTATCCCTAAGCCTCAGAATATCTTCTGCAAACATGTGCACTGTCTGGTGTTTAAACTCTTGAATCTGGTGATCCCTTCATGTATAGAGAGTATCCCTGCTTTCCAAACTCTGATGAATTTGCTGAACTTCTCCCTTTCATAGTTTTCACTATGCTATATTATAATCAATATTACATTTTTATCACAAGATTAATTTGTACTATATCTGGCTTTAAATATGCAGATGAGATGACAGCAAATGCAGAAAAGTCATGAAGGAATATACAGAGAAGTCTTTAAATTGCTGTGCCTATCACAGCCACATTCTTTGGCTTTACAATTTCTGAATGAAACTCATTTCCAAATCAGTGGAAATAGTGGTCTAAGATTTACAGTATATTCTCATTTCCATTCTTTTAAGATATTCCTATTTTGCATACAGCATGGTTCAGATGCTCATTTGCCTTCCTACACCATCAGGTATCTTGCTTATGAACTGTTATCTTTCATTTTCACCCACAACGTGGGAAATAATGGGCTCAAGGGCAAGCAGTCAGGCAAAAGCTTCTGGAAATAGATTAAGACGTGCCCTGCACAGCCACCCCCTCTACCTTCTCTCCGCACTTCAGGGGGATAATCTTCCCTTTCATTTCCCAGGCCACTTCTTCACTACGTCAAAGCTCTGTGAGTTTTGTCACTCATTGTGCAGCTCTCAGACTGTTTCCCTTAAGGCGGGATGCAATCTACAGTATCTAATTTTGCCAGGCAATTACAAATAGGCCCACATACAAAGTGGGCCTAGTTTTATCCAACAGCTGCAATTTTCTTACGGCTGTTGCGAGCAACACTGGGTCATTTATTTTTATCATTTGTAAAGAGGCGCGATGTCATGATGCCCCATGCATCTTTCTAGCTGTCAAGTCTTTTTTGTTTTGATTTTGATGATTATGACTTACAGCTCATGGAAATCAGAAATCTCAAAATATATTTCCTAATAAAAAAAGGATTTACAATATAGAAATGTCCCCTTTCTGAAAAATACTGGGTTTACCACCAATTACTGCATTTATGCAGTGTATCATGAAGGTGTTCAGCTTTGATAGTGGCCTTAAGGTCATCTGTTCTTCCTCTGGATAATACCCCATGGACTTTCTATGGGATTCATGTCAGGAGAGTTGACTGGCCAATCAAGCACAGTAATAACATGGTCTGCAAACCCTTTGGTACCAGTTTAGGCACTGTGAGCAGGTTCTAAGTCCTTCAGGAAAAGGAAATTGGAATCTCCATATAACTTGTCAACAGGCATGAAGTGCTCTCGTATCTCCTGGTAGATGACTGTGTGACTTTGGGCTTGATAAAACACAGTGGACCAACCACTGCCAACATCAGCAGATGACATTGTTTCCCAAATTATGACAGACTGTGGAGCCTTCATTCTGGACTTCAAACACCTTGGATTGGGCCTTTCCACTCTTTATCTAGAGTCTAACACCTTGGTTTCATAATAAAAATGAAATGTTTGCTTTCATCTGAAAAGAGGGCTTTGGACTGAGGGCTGAGCAACATGTCCAGTTATTTTTCGCCTTAGCCCAGGCAGAATATACATGCTGAGTCTTGATGCACTGACACAGCCTCAGTGCAAGCAAAAAAAAAAAAAGGCTTAATATATCTCTCTTTATGTGTAATGAATCTAGAATACATGAAAGCCTGTGTTTCTGAAAAAAGAACTTTGAACTTTTTCACAATATTATAATGTCAAGCAAATGATGTATTTAAGAAAAACATCCACCTGGCTTTTTTTTTTCAAACAATAAGTTGCTGTGATCTAGATGTCACTTTTGAACCACATTTTGCCCGATTTTAGACTTTGAATTGTACATGCACTGTAGACATCTTCTAGTCCTCTAATTCACAGGAAATGGCTCAGTGATAAATTGTCGGATGGTTTAAATTAGGTTGAATTCAAGTCTCTAATAGCCTAAGAAGACAGCTTCTTACATTTCACTTTTCACCCACATTGATGCATCTTTTTAAATGGCATGACTGGCCAACCAGATTTAGTTCAGAAAACATCCATGGATGTCTGGTGCTTGGGGGAATAGCAGACTTCACCACCAACTTAAAAAATAGACCATATAAAAAGGATTGGAAGCCCAATGCAGTAGATTATACAACAAATTAAAAAAAAAACAAACATAAATAGCAATATTAATGTGTTCTACATTTATGTTAGTATGTTTTTATTTTTTAAATTTCTGGGATGATTGAGAGTCTAACCCTGTGACAAGCTGGCAGTCTGTCTGGGGTGTACCCCGCCTCTTGCCCTGTAGCAGCTGGGATAGGCTCCAGCCTTGCTGGGATAGGCTCCAGCCTATCCCAGCAACCCTGAAAAGGCTAAGCGGAAGAAATTGGATGGATGGATGGATTGAGGGTCTACCAAACATTTCTTATAAATACATTTAACAGAAACGGATAAACTGGAAGGGTTTTTTTTTAATTTATTTTTTTGTAGGTCATCTGCGGTTATGTCAGTGATATGCAGTTCCATTCGGGACGGCTGCTTTTGTTTTTCATTATGACGATGTGATTTTCAAATACGCCAAGTACAGAGTTACGCATAAGAGATGAAAGGGGAACAATAGTATCCCTCGCAGAGTTTTCCCACAGTTTCCTCAAGCTAAATGCTGAGCTGGTGACACACACTCAGAGCTTATGAATTATTCACTAGCCTACTTTCATTTTTTTTTTTTTTTTTGTGTGTGTGTGAAAAACTTGGGCTGGAGGTGATTATTATATCTACTGTCTTCAGGGTGAATAAACACTGTTGCTTTTGCTTCCCACCCATTGTATACTCTTGTGCTCGAAGAGAACGAATATATCAGCTACAATGTGAAGTAGCTGCAAGCTGTGTTGACATACTGTGTGGTGTGATTTCAAATGTGTAGAATGGGAGAAATGACCATGCAACTTGTTTTTCTCTCTTTTTTGTTTGTTTGTTTCTTTTTTTTGCTTCGTTTTCTGTAGGGAGAGGGATTCGGGTTGGTCCCTCTAAATTGTTTATCAAACACGAACATATAGAGCCAGTTGACTGTATTGCCTAATTAGTCCGATCTTATCTAATTTCACTTTATTCCAAGCATTATCCCTTTTCCCACTGGCAAAACTAAAAGCCAACATTAAAGGCTTAAAATAGCATTTACAGATCAGACCCTAAATGCATTTCCCTGCAATGGTTCACTGAAATTGTTATAGATTTCATGAGTACCACTAAATGCTTTCAGGTTTTGTATTTTCTAAATGACAAACATAGAATTAAGCCTAATAAAAAAAAGCATGCCTGTAGATGTTCTCCATGGCTTGCATGCCGCTTTACCATGCATGCTATGCACATAAATACAACTTATAATTAACAGCTGATCAGTGGAAAATAAACACCCTCTGCTTGGTTTACAGCTTATCCCATTCTGGTTTGGAGTCTCAAATTAGAAAGACGATAATTTGAGGATTAAAAACATGCTGATAAGCAGATGTAGAAGAACATTATAGGTGAAAAGTACCAGCAAACAGAGTTTGTGAACATATAATTGGCTTCTACTGGATAATGAGGTAGAGGAGCTGGTTTGGAAATGAGGATTGTAAGCTGTGGAATATTTCAAAGGCTACATTCATTTGAAATGCTTACTTCAAAACAAATGCAGTTTGAAGGTTTTTTTTGCATGTTTTATTATTTAATTAGTTGACAGCTGAGCCATATCAAGCTGTACTGTAGGTTGTGAATACGCTTTTATTCAGCAGGTAACATAATTTAGCCAAACGACAAAGGATTTAGATTATATGCTCCAAGTTTTACTTTTCCCATGTAGGTTGATAGTAAACCATTCATGGTAATATGCTTGGTCGGTTCATGAGTGGCCAGCTCTGATAAAGTAGTGTGTCTAATTAACACGCTGACAGCAGCACTGTCTGGGCAATCACACTCTTCCAGTTTATTAAAGTGGTTAAGGAAGTCACTCTGGCCCTTGGGGGACTGGTACAGTAATTTTCCCCCTGCAAGCCAGATGATATGCCCAGAGATGAGGCAAACCAAGTGTGACTGTCTCTCCTTCTTCTGTTCGTTCTTTCTTTCTCTCTCATCTCTTCTTTTTTTGTCTCCATTTTCTCTGCCTTGCTCCCCATGCCTCTATTTCACATCAATGTTTCCTTCCCCTCCCTTTTTCATCTCTGTCCTCCTCACTCTCCCTGCAAGTCGGAAATGTAATATCCAATGCATTCTTGTGGTCTTTTTTTTTTTTCTTCCTCTCCTCCAGAGGAGTCTAAAAATAACTCTCACAGCAGGAAATGCTGACTTTTGCTTCCTACACCACTTTAGTGTAAACAACTAGATATTTTGATTGGTCAAGACAGCTTCTGATACAGCACAGGAGAGCTGAGGTTTATTGGTGTCTAGTCAGCAGGATTAAACAGCAAAAGCACAATCTAGAACACTTTGAAGCTGCAAGCAATAATTAGCATGAGAGATGAAGGACATCCAGTCATTTCATTTATAACCTGGCATTCTAAACTATAATATTTAATTCAAGCCAGGCGCTTTCAAATGTAATTGAGCTGATGCTTTATTCCTAATAACTGCTGACCTTTTCCCCCTATTCCCATAATACATTCCCATGTAATAACTAAGTTCATGAAATTCCACTTTTTTTCCCAAATATCCTAATGCTCACACTTACAGGTGCCTGTGTTTGAACCTTTTTGTTGTGTGACCGTGAAGTAAAATCACATGAAGCGTGTGCAAAAAATACTTGGAAATGTTGGTGAATATTCATTTAGCTGCACATGGGGGAGCAATATCATGCCCCCCTGCTTGTTGCTGTAGATGGGATATTATCTGATTATGTGCAATGGGAATTGAAACAGTATGTGAGGTAAAATTGATATGACTGTTTTTAAACAGCAGTCAGTCTGCAACTGACTTTTTAAAGTGGTTTAAAGATTTAATATGCAACCTAAAAAAGACCAGTGTTATATGTTGTTGATTTGCATTCTTTCATTATCCCAGCTCAGGGGTCGGCAACCTGCGGCTCATCCAGGCTTAATGTGTGGCTCTGTGCGGCTCGCGGAAGTAAATTATAAGTATCCAGTTGAAGTGCATTTTATTTTTCTCAGTTCGGTTTTTGTTGTAATTTTAAATTGGAACATTAGTGTGATCTTGAAATATTAAAATAAAATCATTTTATTTATTTATTTTAGTTTCTCAATATATGTGTCACTCGCGGTAACCGC
>JASGAU010382412.1:0-27567 GCA_030220045.1 Australoheros facetus
TCAGGCACTGGTCTTGGTCTTGTCTCGGTCTCGCCCTCCCTCGGTCTCGGTCTCAACTGGTCTCGGACCCTAAAAGTCTTGGTCTTGTCTCGGTCTCGAGACACTCTGGTCTTGGTCTTGTCTCGGTCTCGGGTTAGGTGGTCTTGACTACAACACTAGTGCATTGATAAGGCCACTTGAAATTCATCCATAGTCTATTTTTCGCCAAAAAAAAAAAAAATAAAGGAAAAAAAGTTTGTTTTTATTAAAGGTTTTATTAAAGATTTTGACTGACCCTTCCAGTCTACATGGGTGTATTTCACTTTAATGGACCCACCAACATATTGGTATTGTCACGTTATTAACATGAAGTTAACAGCATGGCTAAAAGCGTGTCTTACGTATTTCTTTTTACCCCCGTGTCTTTTACCCCCGTGTCTAAAGTAAAGATAAAATACATTTCAGGGTGCTACTTCAAAATAGGATTCAGTCCAAGAAATATACTCACATAACACTGACATATTTCTCTTGTAGAAATAAAAGAGCAACACTGACAAATTGTGCTTTATGTCTTAACCCCCAACCACCCCGAGACTCACATTACGCACGATGCGCGTCATATATTAAGTAGAGTCCAAGTGGGCTGAGAAAGGCGCTGAACTCCCCTTCTCTCCCTCCTCCCTCTCCTTCCTTCCCCAGAATCCTTTGAGCCAAATACTCATCCACTCTCTCAGCGTGTCTGTCAACGTGCGATCTCCTCTCCCGCTCGGGACAAAGCCGCGCACAGCTGCTTTTCTTCCACAGTGCTCGAGAGTGCAAGATCAGGAGCGGACCTCGGGTGTCTTGCTACTGGAATAAATAACCTCTGATGGACTTCATATAGGCAGAAAGCATTCAGTTTGTTACTTCTTGTTGTGACCACTTAGGCGGTGATTACAAGTGTTATTTCGCAGAAAACAAAACTTGAAAATCTTTAACGTCCCTACCGAAAAACGGGTTTAATGTGTTTTATGTGCTTACGGTCAACAGTGAGGTAGACTGACTCGGGCACATTTCACAGAGTGTCGGCGTGTGATTTATCCAGTGGATGCGGCTGCCGGGGTCGATGTCTGAGCCCTGCAGGATCAGCCTGTCATAGGGCATCATGATTTCTCTGGTTCTTCACAAGTGGATGAGGAATATTTCTCCTGAGATGTCGCTGCTGCTGGTGGTGCCAATATTGTGGTTTTTACCTCTGGCTGGAGCAGCTCCTTCTCTGACTACCGAGCAGCTGGACATGGGGGTGGTAAGTTTTCCAATTTTTTTATATGGGTATAGGAAGTTTGCTGCATTAACGTTTTTAGACATGCATGGGGAGTGGAAAGTTTCCATTCCTCCTGTGGGTCTACCAGCTCTCGGAAATGAGCAGTTTACCCTACTTTTGCGCGTACAAATGCCGTCCTCTCCATTTAATCCGAACTGTAACACCTCGCAGCGGTCCGGTGTCCCTGGGGGAGCCTGACGTTGCAGGCTGGGTGTAATGGAGAAAAATACTTGACTGTTGCCAAAGCAGAAATCAGGGTCCCTGTAATGGTATTCAATAAATAAATGTAAATGTATTTGCCTTGGCGGCATATCGACCTCCACCACAGCATGCTGACATAGTATATATCCTGCACTGATGAATGGCAAGTGGGGCTCCTTTCCAGCGCGACGACAACCTCAACCTTAGGACATTATTTCCTCTTCTCAGTAATGCATCTAAGGGACTACTTCAGTATGTTTTCTCATGCTGAGTTTGATCAGGCACTAGGTTTAAGAGAGGGTTGATTTAAAATGGTGCAGATCACGCTGAACCAATTAAAAAGGGCAATTTAGAGTATTAGCAAAAGATATTAACCTATAACTGGTGTGGGCTGTGAATTTAGTAGTTCTCATTAGATTAATGTGGTCATAAATAAAATAAAAGTATAGAACAAGTCAATGATTATATTATGAACTTTACTATTCACACTCAGTTTTATGCATAAGCCTTTGCACAGTCAAAAATAAACTCCAATCCTTCCAGCGAACTGTATTCAGCAAATTAAAATTATTATATAATATTTTCAGCAGCAGCTTAGGCTCGCAATACTTCCACTTTATATTTGGAGTTTAATGAGCAGCGGACTTGCAAATTAAACAAGTATCTGTTAATTAGGAACTCTTGAGATACTCTAATTAAGTGTTTACATTAATGGCTATATTACAGATCAACATAAATGTCTCATTAGGTTTCAGTATTTCTTGTTATCTCCAGATTGTTTTGCTTAATGTAAAATGTAGTCAGCCTTCCAATACCGACTCATCCCTCCAAGCATTGATGGATTCATATTATATTGCTATTCATCCAGCTTCTGTCTCCTCGCATTCGTCTCTGTCAGGTGCCTTGTTTGTATTTTTTGTTGTTGTTTTTAGTGGTGGTGGTACAGATGATTGAGCATTAATTTTATCAAAGACATTTCAGGGGTAGTTCTCAAGCAGGGCCAACTCCACACATTCACTAGTGGATGTGTAGTGGAGACAACACTTTGTCTCCTTGGTCTTCAATAGTCAGACCTTCAGACATGTTTTGTCCCTCATTTTCTCAGAACTGAAGTACATATTCAAATGACAATTGGTCTCTTTCCAAGGCAGGAGAAAGAACAATTTGCCCTTCCTTAAAGCTGTATTTCTACCATATATTAGTCAGATTCAGTGCTCTTTTATTCCCAGTTTTGGTTGGAAAAACCAGCCTCATCATTCATGTGTTTACACGGGCTCTCCTCTGTGGGAGAGCCTCTTCACTGTGAGTGGCTTTAAATGAGTTAAACTGTAATGTTTACATAATTTTCAGTATATAAATAGGGGTGTGGGTAATGTCTAAGCATCACTGACAGGAGTGGTTAGACACATTGTTTTTATTTCTGGTTAATGTAGTAATTTCTGCAGTCAATCAGTTAGTTGGTACGGTACCTAGTACTCTATGTCTATAAAGTCTAGAAAAAATAATGAAAAAATAACCATCACAGTCTTTCAGAATCCAAGGTGACACCCTTACATTTCTTCCTTTTTCTAATTAACATTCCAAAGCCTCTAAATACCTCACTTATAAAACAGAGAAAACAGACAAGTCAACACAGCGGAGAAGTTTTTCGTGAAAAATGGCAAAGCAATTGGTTATTAGAAGATGTTGACTCGTTTTCTTTCAGCTGACACTTTGATACTCGAATCATTTCACCCCTATCTTAATGTTAGCATCTTAGACTCAATAGTTTCAGCATATAGCATTTGTGTGATACCAGTTTTTTTTTTTTCCTCAGTATTTGAAAGCAGTTTTAGGATGATCCTGGGAGCTGGGTTGGCAGGTGGACAGAGGAGCCCCCTTCTCCCATGTGATTGGCTGATTGACTTTTAAATAAGACTTTTCCTGCATTGATAAAATCGTTCTCAGCTGTTGAAAAACAGGTGGATAATTAGTTGTTGAGGGCTTGAGCATCTTCTCCCCGACTCAGCCCAGTGGTTTTCATAAGTGCTATACATTTGGGACTCAATCCACAAAAACAACCATCTACCCATAGAAGCGTGTCCTGATCTCCAGCTCTACTGCTCCAAGGTCCCATTACACTTCAGAGCCATTACTTGGCTTTTAGTCGTGCTGAATGTAGCACTGAATGTATCCATCTCTCTTTGTAACCACTGTACACAGTGACCATAATTAACTGCACCACAAACTTAAGCACAGCTCTGAGGCATCCAGTTTTCAGCTTTGCTGTTATCTAGCCCAGTACATCACTGCAGAGCACCAATTTGCAATTTCAGCATATGAGGGAACTACTACACAACAGCTATAATGGTGCCTGCACTATGTTTTCCACTCATAATGTCATTTTAATCCTGATGGCTGCTTTCTGCTCCGGTACAGAATGCCTGACTTCCTTTGGGAATTGTTTGCCTCTAATACTGTGCTTGCTATAGTAGCTGTCTTCTGCTAGAGGTGTGGTGAGCAGAGAAGTCGTTGATAAAAGCACCTTAATTACTCTTTAATGTTGTAAAAGCATGGAAAAAACATTTTTCCTGCATTTAATCTTTTAATACATAAATTTTAATTTTAATTTATATATATATATATCTTTAACAAATAAAAACAAACAAGTGTGTGGTTAATGCCTGATGGGATAACCACTCCTCACCAGTCTGCCTCTAACTCTCATTTTGCTTCATAATTTCTTTAATGAGCATACCATCTGGTCTTGTGTCCACTGAGTAGAGAGGGGAAAAAAAAAAAAAAGCACAACCATGGTAGACGCCACCCTCTTTACCACTGCTCCCTTTTCTTCTCCTTCCCTGCTAGACCTCATAATACTGAATTCTCATGCAACTGGCGTGCCCGGCCCCAACACTCCTCATTAGCTCTTTCTTTGCCTCTCATGAGTACGCAGTTCACCAGTATTATATTCTGTCCCCTCAGTCATTCAGTCTCCTTCCTTCAATTTTCTTCTTCCAACCCAGATATATGCTTTCTTTCTACCAGCACATCATGGTTCTTCTGATTACACGTAGAGGTCCAGGGAGAGAGGGAGCTCAAAGAGAAAACTGGATGCAGAAACAGTCAAGGCAAGGAATGATGGAAGAATTGTGCACCAAAAAGGCTAATCAGTTGTACATTATCAAAGGAAAAGGAAAAGAAAAGAAAGCACATATTGAATGAAAAGCAGGAAAAACTAAAATGCTATTTCATTTGTATTGTGCCCGACTTTTGGACACTTTTAGCACTACCGCTCTACTTCCATCATGACGTGTGACCCTTCTGTCTGTAGCACTGCATCATGGGGATTATATCCAGGACAAGGGAACTTTTTTTTTTCTCTGATGTCAAGGGGTAGATTTCTATGCAGCATTGTGTCATGATTAACAGACAGCAAGAGAGAGAGTTCATCATGTAATATATAACACATTCTCGGCTCCTCGGGAAGAGGGAGATACTGTGGAAATGAACCAGTCCTTCAATCTGCTCCTTTCCAATCTGTCATTGCAGCTTTGCTAAGTGTAAAAGTTCTCTTGGGACTTGCAAGGTTCTGAGGAAGCTGTCAGAGTTTATAATATCCTTAGAGTCCAATTCAGCAAGGATCTTAAGAGCTCTGGCACTCTATTGGCTGCACTGTAGCATGCTGGTGTGGACGTTAAGTGTGGCAGCTGCAACACTTCTCTATGATGTTTTCAGCTTGCAAATAAATTTGTTGGTAATATCAAGTTTAAGCCATGAATGCGATGGGCATAGATATCTGGTCATGCCTTTTTTTTTTCTTTTTTTTTAATCAAAGTGCTAAATCACTATCTGCTGCTGAAGTCCTGAATCTTCCTGACCTTTGGCTGGTTTCACAAAGACTGACTCTGACATGACTCAAATGTAAGAAATCACATACCAGTGGAATACTTTGCAGCACATTCTGGGGAAATTAAGACACAGCTGGTCATGCAACCACATCAAAACCCTCAGCTTTATTTACTCCAGCAGAAAATGGAAGGTAGTCCATAAAGCCCGTGTTCATTTCTGTGTAAAACTCTGAGTTAAATTATGACTACCTACATAACTAGGCTGGCGAGTCTAAAATATCCTAGTAAAACCAGCCTCTGGTGCTCTGGAATTGTTTTTCTGGGTTGCATGTGCATTTCAGAGTTCTACACACCCAAACTAATTCATTCTATTTCTGCTGTCTGACTTTATGTAAAAGTAAATTGACTGAATAGGTTGGTAGCACAAGCACTCTAGGCTGCATCTTATCAGTTTATCTGCTTTTTATTTTAGTGGAAAAGGGTGGATGTCTTAGTCACAACACAGTAGTTCTCTCCCATCTATTTTTGTTTGGTTTTACAGTAGTGATGGATTTAATATTGTGGGCAAATGAGTGATGTTTTCCACAACAGAACTGCACGCGATTGGTTTGAACTGACTTCATTACTTGTGCAGCCACTCTCCAGGGCTCCCCATATAGAAAACCTCAAATCAACTCCATGTGGACAGTTCTATTTTAACTTCAGGGGCCCCGCCTTCCTTCTTGTCTTTGACCAGATCAAGGTTTTGGTTGCCGTTGCCATTCAAAGGGCCGACTAGATCTTGTAATTACAGTGGTTTCTGGTGTTGTGCTGGCTCCCATGCTGAAACCTAAAATAATCTATAGCCATGCCAACTGAACTGCCAATAGACTGCTTTAATAGCACGATCAAGAAAACCCAAAAGCAACAACAAAGCTTCTCTGAAATTGCTTGCAGAAATTGGCAGAATTATAATAAATGTGGTTATGTCTGTATGTGAATGTCACTTTCTACTTATTTGTGTGTTTCCATAGAAGTTGTGTATAAATTGATACCTGTGTGTGTGCGTGCATGTGTGTGTGTGTGGTCAGTGCCGCACTAGTGATCTCATTATTTGTCTCTACATAGCAGTTGTCATTTCTGAACAAGTGAAATAGATGGTAGAAATAAAGAAAAGGTGAGGGAGTGGATGAGGATGAATGTTTGTCATCTTTGGCATCAACTTCAAGACCGCTATGTGTTCATGATACAATTCATCTGAATGTCCAAATGAAATGAGGAGAATTACAGGAGCAGGAAGAAGACCAAGAGAGATTGAGTGGGTGGCAGAGATAAGCTGTGTCTCCATCCAAATATCACTGGCAATTAGACCTACTTTCTCGAGTCCACTGTTGATACTCAAACTCCTATCAAGTGACTATAATGAGCCAGTAACAATCTGCAGAATTTTAAGAGGCACTCGTGATCCTGTAAATTGCAGTGTATTTGACAATGTGAATTGCATTCTGAAGTTGGCTTGATTTTGCATTTGACTTCATGGTAAGAATAGGGCCACGCTCTTTTGGACTCAAGTCTAAAAATAAAGTCAAACGCCTAGTGATATGGACACACATGCAAACATATGCATGCTCTGTGTGTATTTTTGAATGAGCACACTTAATGTAGACATGCCAGTTGGCAGCATTCCTCAGCTAAAGCTAGAGAGAAATTGTTGTTAGGATCACTATAGAAACATGTAGCAGCTCTTGCATGGCTTTATGAAGTGTTTACAAGTGCAGGTCATATATGCATCGTTACATATGTAGTCACTCCTTTAACTTTTTAAAATTCTTCTCCTCATACACAAAGTCTTGAATAATCAGGTCCCATCATATCTTAAAGTCCTCATAGTATCTTACTGGTGACCCTGAATCGTCCTGTGGGGGGGNCTGGGTGTTTCACTATTGTATTTAATCATTAGTAGTGATTAAACTCTGCTTTTTGCTACTATAGGTTACCTCTTGTCCTGTCTCTCTCCGCTTTCATTTCTTATCCCTCACTCCCAACCGGTCACAGCAGATGGAATCTATGGTACACTGTGGACAAGTCGCCAGCCTATTGAAGGGCGAACACAGAGACAGACAACCATTCACACTCACATTCACACCTATGGGCAATTTAGAATCACCAGTTAACCTAACCCCACAAAACAAAGGCTGTCTTTGCACTGTGGGCAGAAGCCAGAGTACCCAAGAGAACCCATACAGACACTGGGAGAACATGAAGGCTCCACACAGAAAGGCTCCGACCAGATGGTGGATTCAAACCCAGGACCTTTTTGCTGTAAGGCAATCATGCTACTGTGCTGCCCGTGAATTGGAGCTATATAAATAAAATAAAATTTAATTGTAATGAACTTTAAATGGCATTTACATAGACAAATTTCCAGTCTACAGTAGCAGTCAAAAGTTTGCACACTCGTGTCCAAACTTTTGACTGCTACTGTACCTTCTCCTGGAACAAACATATTGATGCAGAGCCACTTTATTATACTGTTCATATTTTATGTAAAGCGGATTTGATTGACAATTTTCCATACCCCTAAAGGTCACACAGATTAACAGCGAGTGCCACTGATTGCTGATCATTTGAATGACAAACAATTAGATATCATTGTGTATAATTGTTTTAGTTGTTATAGTTTGAGTTTTCCCAAAGTTGACGCAAGCAAAAAGAACAAAAACAAAGGCTGCATTCAGAGTTTAAAAACGAACACGTCTGCGTCTCTTTAGCATTGCTGCAGAATTGAGAAAGTGCTTTTCTGTAAACATCCATCAACTGTATAGATGCAATGCACAGAGACCGTTAATTGCTAATTAGTGCCATGTGACACAGCTCAAATACTAAATGTTCACCCACAACATCTGGAATACAAGCTGGAGTATGGATATAAGAGGACATATTATTGAGTGACATTCCATTTAAAATGCTCCAGAAGGCTACAGTACCACTGTTCTGTCAGTCACAGCAGCCACTTCTTTAAGCTTGAACAAAATCAAAACAGATGAGTTGTATAAAAAAAAACAAAATCCTATGACCAAACAGTAAACATGCATTGTGACTCATTGGTGTATAAGTTAACACACAGAAACAAACAAGTTAAAGTCTAACTTTGTCAAGTCTGCTGTGCATTTATGTGTAGACTACTTTTATCCTCACTATCAAGGGGCACTGGCCAAGCTTTATTCAGTCCATGTGTCTGTTGGGCTTTCACTCATTGCTATGCCACATTACCACCCACAGAGAGAAGAACTTCAGAAGAGGTTTGGGGGCTTTTTACCCTCAATGGAGACACTGAAACTTATGCTTATTAAATTAGGCTCCAGTTGTAGGGGGCTATTCTAATTGGCTCCATCAGTTTGTTTATCTTTGATCTCTTGCTGACATTTTAAGCCCTCTTTCTTCTTGGCATCCCTGTTTTACTGTCTCCCACTACTCCATTCAGTCACAAAGGTTATCCACCCTTCTGTTCTTGATGCATGTGCATATTAAAAAAAAAACCTGATAAGTGGATTTTTTAACAGTGAAATTGTATTCACATTGTAGATTCATTTTTGGAAGTGGGGAGAAAAAACAATATAACACAAAATGTTTTGGGTATTCAGTTGTTGATTTTCCTCTTTCCCCACTGGATTTGTGACTAGCTTCAGCATCCGCTAGTACATAGCCTCTGTCTTCTGCTTTAAAGTGCAGGCTAATTTGTGCACCGTATAGCCTTGTACTGTAGTATTTAAGTCTGCCATTAGAATCCTACAAATTCTTATTGAAATTTGCTCATTGTGAAAAAAAAGATCAAACTTGTATTTACACAGGGATGCCGCTGGCGCATCTTTCTGGCCTCTCAGAAATGAGGTGTGAGTTGCACAAATTAAGCACATTTTTGTCATGGCAAACAATATTTTCTGACAACCCAGTGATTGATACAGCAAAGAGGTTTTCTCTGAAAAAAAAAAAGCTTTGTTCAAAAAACATGCAAGCCATTGCTGGCATCATTCCAATCTCTGTGTAGGTGTGCCTTTTAAACTAAAGCATTTCCCACAGAATTAGTTTGTTTGTTGCAGTAGCAAGGTTGGACATGCGTACATGCAAGCGCATGTATGGGCACAAGGAGGCAGACCCCACATTTTCTTATATGAATAATTAAATAGCATCTTATATACTTAGTGACAATAAATAATGAAGCAATAATTGCCACTCTCTCCAGTGAGTGGACAGACTCCAACTCCACCAAACAAAGCATGGAGCAATATAATCAGACTCTCCGACCTTGTAGAATAAACTTCACAGTCTTAGACTGCAGTTGGTGACGGTACTCTTTGTTCTGTTCTGTAGCCTCAGTGAGGCTGGCACATTGGCACATGAACTAATTTCCGTGTGCTGCAGGTTATGTTTAGAGTGGCCCTCCAGCTCACAGTAGATTTCCAAAGCAGAAGTAAGGCCATTTGTAAATAGCTGCAGTCCAAGTTGGAATCCATCAGATGCCTTACAAGTTTCTTTTTATGTAAGCAGCTGAATGAAATCGAGGACTGCAACCACAGGAACCTGACTAACAAACCAGCTAGAAGATAAGATGCAGGGTGGGAAATGAGGGGATTGTTCATTAGTAAATCCATCATAGATGCTGTCCCTCCTGAGTTGACCACGCTCCATTAGTAGTAGTAGTAAAGCAAGGGAAAAACAGGATTTGTTTTGCTCCCTGGCAAGGTAGACCCATTCATCCATCCTTAGCAATAGAGCACAATGCCTGTTTTTTGCGCTGAAAAACATGGGTATTTCCAGCTTCCCACTTCAAATATAATGCAGCATATATCCCAGCTGTCACAGGGTGAGAGGTGGACTACACTCTTGACAGGTTGCCAGTCTATTACAGAGCTAACACAGATAGGCAAACAGCCATTTACGCTTGCATTCACACCTACGGCCGATTTAGAATCAGCAGTTAACCTAACATGCATGACTTTGGACTGTGGGAGGAAGCTGGAGTAGCTGGTGAGAGCCCACGCAGGCACAGAGAGAACATGCAAACTCCACAGAGAAAGGCCTCAGCCAGCCAGCAGATTTGAACCAGGCGACTCTGCAGCACAGTGTTGTGTTTTGTCTTATTCTGCTTATAGTTTACACATAAAATTGATGACCAGCTAACCTAACGTCCTGCTCTTCATTCAATTTATTTCAATATATCACGCTAGCCTTGTGTCCATCCAATCATCTGTATTTTTTTATGCATGGAAACTGAGTTATATTTTTAACCTTCAGATTGAAGGTTGAAAATAAATCATATTTTTTGGTCCAACATCATTCAAATCTTTTTCTAATTTATTCTACCAGTTTTTGACTTTCTGCATTGCTTTTCCTGACTGTGTTGACTCCTTCTGTGTCTGCCATTTCTCTTTGTCATTCCTCTTCTGTATTCTCTCCTGTTGTCTCCATACCTCTTTCTCTCGACATCTCTTGTCTCTGCACACTCCTTGTTCTTTCCTCCAGGAACAGACAGGAGTTCAGTCTCATCTTGCTGTATAACGAGCTGTCCTTAAGCCAGGGATTAAATGATTCATTTACAGTCACATTTTAATCCTTGTTGTCATGCTCACACATACAAACATGCAAATTAGGACAGATTTTCCTCCCAAGTGTCTAGGAAAATGACATTCACACCTCCAAGTGAATGGAAACTTTGTGTCAGAATAAGCTCATCCATCAGAATGTACCACATTCTTTCAACTAGTCAGACTTGTGTCCCATTATATGCACATTGTGTATTCACCAGAGCAAAAATACTTCCTGAAGTGAAGTGATTGAGTGTTTCAGCAGGGTAGCGGGTGTGCCATCTGCTTGCAAAACAGTGTGTAGCTGTGGAATCTTGTGCTGTATGCCATCCTTTCCTCCATTTTCTGTCTTTCTGTTCACTGCATACAATCTTTGTAATCCAGTTAAATTATAAGTCATTCTAATTGAAATTAAAGTGCCCTATGTTCATCAGTGGAACAATATTCTTCAAATTTTTCATGCCTGCTGATGTCGAGAAATACAGCAGTTAATTTTCTTTTTGGATTTGGAATTTGTGTGAGAGGAAACTGGCGCTCTTTAGTAAGTGAATGGCTAAAGAGTCAAAAAAATTCAAGTTTAAGTTTGACACACAGTACCAGGACGTTAGCAGGACGAGAAGGAGTCAACACAGTCACAGAAAAGCAGTTCAGAAAGTCAAAAGCCAGTAGAATAAATTAGAAAAAGATTGGACACACTCACCCATTCATATCAATGGGTGAGTGTGTCCAAACTTTTGAATGGTACTGTATTTTACGGCAGCATCCTTGCCATTGTAAGTGTTATAGCCTTCTGACACCGGAATCTCTTTTACTCATTTGTCCTCACAGGAAATATATTCTTTAGCAAAGAGGTACCTGGATTGAAAAGAGGTCAGTACCATCTTTACAATAAATAAAAAAGGACCATTTTATCAGAAGGCACACATATTTGTACTCACTAATCTGTTCATTATTTGTTCTCTAGCATTCACTTATAAATGGATTTAAGAGCTTATATATTCTGTAATTTTTTTTAACGCCTACTTCCTATAGAGCTTTTGTCACATATCTTCTTAGCAGAGGTGGTACTATGTGCCAAATCCATTGTGGCTTCCTTGGAAAAATTATATAGTATATGGACAAATGGTGCTAAATATATCAAGTGGGCCAGATAATTTGAGGTATGCAAAGAAACTCATAGCATGGATGTAGGTCCATTCAGTATGTAAGCCTCATTGTTTTTGTTTCTTATGATTTTCACTGAATAATGCTCAGCTTTTTAAAAGAGGCGAGTGGTCTAAGCTGGACTCAGCTTAATTTAATGTTCCCACACATCTCGGTCCTTTTCCTTCTGCAACAAGACATTGAATGGTTTTCATTACAGCTAAAAATCCTCCTTTTGTAAAAAATAAATAAATAATCATAATAAATAAATAAAAGACAACTAAAAATATGCATCTAGCAAAGTGAACAGAAAAAATATGGACGAAATATAAATGAGCTATGATACACATACAGAATCTAATGAAAATGTCTAATAATCAAATTTTGACTATAGCCCAGAAGTATTTTACTGCAGCCAAATCAATCTAGCTATCTAATCGCTGGTGATAGTCTCCAAACATCTGTCCCAGTGTTCATAAACTACCAACATAAAGACAGGCAGAAAGACTTTAACTACAGCTTCCAATGGGAAACATTTAATAGGTGAACATGTGAAGAGTGAAGATGCAAAAACCTCTGTCTGTCTGACATGTTTGGTTTTAAATAAGTATTTTTCTATGTTGAGGTTCACTAAGGTCACTTTAATTTCAGTGAAACGGCCATTAGGCACTGAATGAAATTTCTTATTTTCAAAAATGTAACTTAATTCATTGTTTTTTTTTAAATTTGATTGTCTTTTGGAGCAAAACCCATTATCCCCGTGTGTGTTTTTTAATAAACTGAGTAGCAGTAACCACATAGAAAAACACAATATGACAGGGCACTTTATTACTAAACCATAACAGAAGACATTCCACAACAACTGCACCACCCTCTGGGCTCAAAATAAATAAAGGTAAATATAAAATTGATATAAAAATAAAATGACATGTCAAAACTAATTAAGAAATTAATAACCAAAAATAAGTAACCATAAGATACAAATTTGTGTAGTGAAGTTGGCAAAAAACCCCATTATGATAAAAGTCTGAACAAGCTGATGAATGGGAGTTGACCTGTTTGAATGTCACATGATCTGATTGGCTTCTTCTGATTAGTGGTGCTGTCGATATAGTGGGTTTTGCTGACATAGATAAGTGTGGGATTTAGCAGGATTTGAAATTAAAGCATTTGTTTATTACTACACTCTGAGAGCTTTCACTTGATAGCTTTTTCTCACTTTTGACAGAGATGGTGTTTAGATTTTGCAAATTAACTTTTCATATACAGTGTATAGTTCTGATTAGCAGGTGACCTGTCCATTGTGTACACCAACTCTTGCGGTATGACAAATGGCCACACTGGGACCCTGAATCACAGCGGTTACGAAAATGGATGAATGTATATTTTTGTAAGAAGAATTTACAATCCACAAAAATGTAAAATACTAGTAAAATGACAAATTATCAGTTGTTTTCTGGTGGTATTTCTCCAAAACAGAAATTATTTCACTCTAGGCGGTTAATTGTATTGTGACAATGGGTTACTCTGTGTGTGGGGTACCAATACTGAGAACAACCTGATGATTGAGAAACATTTATTTTGACAAAGCATCAGGAGTTAAGCATGCTGGTAGAGGTCACAGAACAGCACTTACAACTGCTTGAGTCATGACTCACTCACTGATTCAGTTTAAGTAGGGCTGCCTCTTGTTTTAAGTGCAGCTTGTGATACATAAAATTGTCAGTCCTCCTCTGCTGAGACAAAGTCATGTCTTTCCATGAAATTTAACTCTATGCTGTTACCTAAAATAACCCACCTTAATTCAGACATAAGATTTTTATTTAAGTGTCCAGATGCAGCTAAGTAAACCACAGATAAATTAGCATTAGCACTAGCAAATGACAAGGCAAAACTTTATTTGGTGCATCTCAAGCTAAAACATTAGCAATCAACCAGCCAGGGACCAGAATGGGACAATTTCCAGTGATCTCAGTCTGGACCGGTAACTGGCCAGTCAGCCTTCCATATGTCCAGTTACAATCCGGTCTGTTTCACGCATGCACACTCACAGTCATGTCGTTAGCGAAGAAGCTCTACACTGTGAGTGAAAAAACAAAGTTTCCCAAAGTAAACCATGCATGGACCACCTACAACAAATCACCTTCATCCAGCTAAACAGGGACATTTTAAAGAAGTCAGTAAAGGCCAAAGCTATCTAAAGCTCAGTCAGCCACAAGCCGGCAGCCTCAGTATGAGCAAAAGATCAGCGCAGTAATGAGGAAAATTATGGAGAATGTGGAGAATGAATTCTGTCAGTTATAGTTCTTAGAAAGGAAATTGGAATTGGCAAAAACTGTTATCAACAGATCACGCTTAGCCATCGCAATTGGCCAAGAAAACTGAAGTCGGTGCATCTCTAGAGCCCCACTTGGAGGATTTTAAACAAGCTGTAAACCTTGAACACATATTCNCAAAAAAAAAAAAAAAAAAGATGAGAGAGGTAGTGCTCAGTTTAAAGCACTAAGAGGAAAGGTGAGCTGGAAAAAATGCATTAAAATAGACAGATGATTTGCAGGCCTGGATTAATTCTCACTCTTTTACTGCTTGGCGATCCAGCCTCAATTTTCTGTTCAATTAAATGTGTCATTCAGGCTGCATGTCATCCCCAATTTCCCTCTCTTTCTATCTCCCTATATTCTCCCTCTTTGATCTTATCTGTTTGCACAAATGAGACTAAATCTTTCATTTCGTCAGTAAATTGTGTTTACACTCAGGATATGCCTTTTGGAATGGTTTCAGGAGCTTCTCAGTCAAACACACTTAAGCAAGCTTTCATTCCTTGGATCCTGCATCATCCCAGTGTAATACTTTAAGTAAACTATCTCTCAGTACAAGCTTCTGCTGTAAAACTGTAAAGCTGTTACAACTGCTTTGAATAATGATACCATCTTAGCGCCTGCTGCAAAGCTCATGGATGTTCTGATGAAATTCAGTTTAAAGATGTGCTCATTGGGGAGCAACATTAGAAGCAGAAGACTGTTTGATGTGAGACGTTTACATCTGTGTGATACACATTTATAGCCTCATATGACTTTTAAATGACTTTTTTAAAGAAAAAAAACAGTACTGTAAAGATTAGGATCTCTAACTAGGCAAAACTGTTTCTTGATTATAGTTTTTTTTTATTTATTTTTTTTATTTCTTTAAGAACTTCTGCTTTTGGAAATCTTATCTCCCAGATCCTGATTTTAACTACTGTAGACTCCTCTCCTCAGTAAAGGTTTTGAATGTTGATATGAATTGTAAGCATCGGGAAATTTCTCTTACGTGGTCTGGGACTTGTAGACTTGTAACATTTTGTAGAAAATGTTTTGTGGCACTAAAGAAACTGTGCGCAATATAAATACTTTAAATACCTGTACACAAATATGTATTTCTTATTTGAAATTACTGATATGGTTGCAAAATGACGCTAAAAGAATTTAGCCTGGATAGTATGCAATTCCAATTCCCATAATCGCCATATATACCACTGGAGATTTTTTTGATTCACGGGTGCCCTCTAAATGCCACTGGAAGTGTTAAAATTTGCCTAGTTGAGCCCTGGAATGGCATAGGGAATGGGGTCATTCTAAAATAAATACACCACTGATACAACACACTGTGATTTGAAGATCGCTGCAGGATGGAACAAAATGTGACCTAACAGACCCACATCTGGTGTATTCCCAGGGTTTATGGATTACTTTGCTTTACCTTAAGTGCTAAATTGTTCATATAACTGCTATATAGCATATAACTGCTTTTGCAGTCCACTGTGTGCTTGAAAAATACGTGTGTGTGTGTGTGTGTGTGTGTGTGTGTGTGTGTGTCGATCAGTTCTCAACATCAGCTTATGCACTGAGTAAGATGCAAGAAAACACTCATCTTTAAAAGTTGAAAGGCAGAAAAATATTATATTTTTGGAATAGCTAACGCTGCACTCAGTTTAGGGAAAGCAGCTGTTGGAGACAGCTACATGGCCAAAAACTGTTTTGACCATGTGCAATGAACATGTGCTTTGGGTTGCTTTAAAGACAGGGACCAGGTCTGCTAACACTTGCAGTCAGTTGCCATCTTCAAAATTACTTTGGTTCATTAAGACAGCGATAAAATGCCAACAAGACAGAATCAGGTATCATTTGGCAAGTGGACAAATACAAGTGGACAGATTTGGCAAACATTGCAAATCTGTTGCCATCTACACACACAGAAATTCACATTAGCTATCCAGCCAGAACCTCATCGATAGTGGTGGGGTGTGGTTTGGGACATGGCTGCAGGGGAGAGGTGGGGCAGTGGGTTCAGGGACGGGTGACAGGGGAGGCCGGGGAGCACGCAGCTGCCCGACATGGGTTTGATTATGTGTTTTGTGTGTTTTATGTAGTAGCTGGCAGGGTGGAGAAAGGAGAGACCTGAGGTGGAAGCCTGCCGCAAAAAGCAGTCAAGAACGTGCAACAGTGACAAATATAGCAATAAACGGCCTTTGTGGAAATCCCGAGTGTTGTGAGTGTGTGTGCGAGACCAAACCAAGGCACCCATGCCACAATTTGAAACAGAAATTCCTTCACCAATAGTGATGTAGCTGCTGCAGGACAGCAATTTAACAACAAAATAACATAGGCGCTAGATAGCCTTCCTTTTATATGGGAATATAACCAGAAAAGAACCAGTTGGCAACCAGATGAGTCAAACATTGCAGAGACCTACATTGCAGACGAGTTCTGCTCATCGGCACATACTGACTCAGAGTGACTGTTGGCAATCTGTCTATACTTATAAATATCAATAGCAATTATTCGCAAACCTTCGCCAATCTGTCTGAGAGTGACTGCAGTCAGTCAGTTTTGACTGCGATTGTTTGGAGACAGGTTGCCTCCCATCAGGCAATCTGTGTAATTGCCCTGCAATCAAAAGAGGTCACCCAGAGCTTGAGGGTGTTTTACCCTCAACCTTGATGCAAGACGCATACAAGAATACATTTGTTTCAGGGTTTTAGTCACACATCTACACAGGGATTGGTACACAATGAAAACATTGGCTGTTTATTTCTTAGCAGTGCACACACAGAGCAACATTCATGTTTATTTCTTCCTGTTTCTTCCTTCAATTGGCACTATTACTTAATATATGTAAGTAAAAATGCAGCTGATAGAGTGTTTGATTAATGTTTGAATGTTACAATATGCACAGTATTCCCAGTCTCACACTTTCTTCATCAGACACTCACAATCAAACGCAACAATACAAATAGTTTAACATGCCTTAATTAAATCCCTCATCCACTCAGCACTATTTGAACAGCTGTGCTGCTTAATGCAACAGTGCGAAATGCTGTCAGTTTAAAGAAGGAATTAATATTGAACTACAGTAGGTTCCTAAGAAACAATCTGCTTTTTTTTTTCTTTTTTTTAACCTACATCTGTAAATCTCCATACAGAGAAAGAGAGAGTTAACAATGTGTGCAAATGATTCAGCTCTCTAATGTGTTTAAAGCATCATGGCTCAAGTTCTGACTGTAAATGATGCAGTGAATGACAGTCAGGTTAGGGACACTCTTCACTCAGGAGTGTGGTGCTCTGTTGGCCCATCACAGTAGCTGCACCATCAGTTTCTTCAGAGATACCCCTCATAGCAAACGTTCTAACTGTGCAATGTGAAATGCATGCATAAAACCTGTGCTGACACTGTATTGTTTTGTTAGTACATTACTCGCTCCCTTATTTTTGAGCCACAAATTTGCACTGCTCTTGGTACAGTAGAATGCTGGTCATAAATGAAAAGAATCAGCTGTGCCTGTTTGTTTAGAAATTTAGAAATTATAAATTGGCCCATGTTTAGATCTGACCCAGTCTGTTACTGAGAGAGTCACACCTGATGTGTGGAGTCTGCACAGTCTGCCGGTGGTGAATCCGCCCCTGGCTCTGGAACAGCATTACCGCCTGATGCAGACGGCAACAGATTTGCAACAGACGGCATTAGATTTGAGATTTTTCACAGTTAATTACAGTATTATTGTAAACAGATTACATGTAAGTGCCAATTTGACCCCCTTCAATCAAAAACCGATAGCCGACTATTTCAGTCTCGTTCCCATTTTATCCCCCGTTTATCGCCGTCTTGATGCACCAAATTTGGTTTGAAGATGGCACCAGACTGAGAGCAGCGTCAGACCCCGTCCCTGTCTTTGAAGCGACAATTTCAAAGAGGAAGAAATTGCAAGTTCACTGCACACAGTTGCAATAATTTTGGTTGCGCAGCAGTCTCCAAACACTGTTTTCCCTAGTGTGACTGTAGCCTAAAGAAGACTGCACATCAGTAGCTTCAAACATCAGTAGATTCATTTTTTTCTGCTTTTTATTATTCTTGCATTGTGTGCTTGTACCTTTTTCTGTAGTGCTTCTCTGACAAGTAAGTTTCCTTATTTAATGAGCTGCAGCAAGAGGACCCACAAAGACACATACTTAAACATGCTTAATTGGCATTAATTAATGGACTTGCATGATGGTATCTAAGAAGCATTTAATGCTACAGTGCAAAATCACATTTTTCTCTCTAACCTTTTAAAAGTCCAAGAAGTGTGCCACAGATCTGACCTCATCCTCACACTATTAAGAAACAGTGTAAACACATTAATAGACTGTGCTACTTTGTGACCCTCTGAGAGTCACAAGGTTGCAGGGTTAAATGTCTCCCAGTGACTCATTTCCTGTCAGTGAGGCTGAAGATGAAGGGGCTCAGCAGCTGCTCACCATGGCTAAACAGGGAGGTATTGTGGGGCAGAAGAGATCAGATGCACCGATGCAAAACGGATTCTGCTTGGAGAGAGCTTGTTGTGGTGATACATAGCTCATTATGTGTGACAGCCTAACGATACAGGACTAAAAAAAGGATGTGATGTCACAGGCCACTCATAGTCCAGCATCACTTGTGTTTCCAGGATGTTGATGAAAATATCTCCATTAACACAGAAAACGACGACTTCTGCTTTTTCCTTTAGCAGAGAGGGTGCACACTGCAGCCGACATCTGGTAAGGAGTTGAAGCTTGTTTGCTTTGCTAGTAAAAAAACGTGGTAATTTATATTTGGTGCTTTGGTTTTGTTCTGGGACCTGCCTATCCACAGGTATATTTGAAAGCATAAGGCAAGAAGAGCAGGAGCAAGACCCCCAGAACAGAAGATAGCTGGCATAAATGGTAGCATGTATGATAATGATTCAATCAAAAAAAGCATGAAAAGAAGGAGCTGGGGTGGAGGTGGGCTCCAGAATGCCTGGCAGAGGAGGCAGCAGAAGCTGTCTAAAGCAGAGGATAATGGCCCATTTATAGTCACCACATTGGTCGTTTCACATGCAAACACTGATGTCACCACAGCGCCGTACCATTTATATGAGCACTAAGGGCACAGGTACTTGTTGCAATATTCTCCTGAATGACAAGTGCTTCCACTTAGACATAACCTCCAAATTGGCACTAGTATAGGAAGAAAATAAGAACCCAGATGCTGAGTTTTGGGGGGTGGGGTGTTTTTTTTTTCTGTTTTTTCCAGGAAGTCTCATCTTCTCAAACTGTTGCAACATCTCGCATCAGCTGAGCCATTTGCTGTGATCAATATTTTTCTGTGCGCACACAAACAAAGCCACATTTTTAAGATCTATACACCATCATGGTTATGGAAATGCTTAATTTTGAGGTGAGAAGAAGTGCTTCATGTGAAAAAGGCCCAAAGTGAGGGAAAAAAAAAAAAACATACCTTTTTAAATTGAGCCAGCTTATTTTGAGACTTTAGTTTTCATAGCTTTCAGGCTCACATCCATTCATCCATCCATCTGGGACGAGAGAGTGAGACAAATCTCTTTTTCTGCCAGAAAACACATGAAAGTGAAATCACATGTGACCAGCTAAATATCTTTCCTGTCAAAATCACTCACTTGTCCTCTCCTATCTTGCCTGCCTTTTTTCTCTCAACCCCCTACTGTTTCAAATACCACAGTAATAACTGACTGATCAGCAATTTGGCTGTGCTTTAATTACGTGCCCGAATTATTCAGTGTCTCACACACATGAATCTTGACTTTTATTGCAGCACCAACTTTTGTTTTGCTTGCTCAAGCAGCACAGTTGCAGGAAGAAAATAAGCAGTTGTCTCACTTTGTTTTTCTCTGTTCACAGGCATTTAATTAGGCTACATCTAGGTTATTTTCTGTGTCAGGCCATGCAGCCTCCAATCTCCAACAAGCTATAAACATAAATACTAAAAATGCATCATGCCGTAATATCCTGTCAATACCACAACAGTGACATAAACTTTAATGAGATGAGAACAGATGTTGGCTATTTTGATCTCAATGCAACATTCTCTTGCTGCTCTCTTTCTGTAGTACAGACTAAGTGTATGTCAGACCCTGTAATACCAGAAGTGAAGAGGCTTAAATGCATGTCTGTGTAATGTATATGCATGAGCTTTTAAGTAAGCATGGGCATACTTGGTTTAATGAACTGCATCAGCTTGGAGAGGTTCTGTACCCTGGGATGTAATCAACTATCTTAAATACTGTTCACACCCATAATTGCAACGTTGGTTGTGTGGATTTATGTGTTTGTTTATTCTCAAAGCATTTTATACTCCATAGTTTCTGGTCATACATCATGGGAAGATCATTTAGATTCAAAATTAACTGGGCAGTGTGCTCAGTATGTCCAGCATAATTTTTCCCAATGTAGCTCATCTTTATGTTCTCCATTATGGGTCTCAAACTGTCAGCTCGAGTGCTGGATCTGAATTGCTTTTAAAATTTCTTTTTTTGCATCATCCACTCATTTCCACTTATCCAGTTCAGGTCTTTTTGGTTTCTGGTCTCTATTTCCTGTCCCTATTAGCCTAATACTAGCTTTATTAGTACATGTAGTAAACATTTGGCTGACCATAACCATTTCACACCCAAGTTGAACAAAAGTAAAGTACTATGTATTTGATTTTTGGCAATAATACAGTCAGTATTTCTTGGTTTGTAAGAGAGGGACTGACAGCACCACAACTGGACATGGAAACAGTATCCAGTTGTCCAACAATTAGATGTCCACGATCAAAGTACTTTGTGCCATGAATTAAATAACAAAATCTGCAACTGAAAAATCCAGTCCAGTCCCAAATGACATGAGGCTTTTTTTTCCCAAAAGCTACTTATATTGATCATAATTACTGCCACATTTAAGAAATTATTGCCACTTGCAAATTGAATGTAAACAATATTAGCTATACTAGGCTCTCACATGCTGGGTCATAAATTGTGTTTGCTTCAATTAGCTGAACATTTCAAAATCAACAGGAGACAAATGATCTTGTGCCACAGACTTTGTGAAACAGTCTCCTGCTCACTAATTATAAACGTGGCAAGGCAGGTCAAAGAAGAAACAAAGCAACCTTAGTACAAAACAGATGAACCTGTGACAGCTGATAGCTTCTATTGTTTGACCTTATCATTGCATCATCCACTCACTGGACTCAAAGTATCCGTGACACGAAAAACGTAAGAATTAAGCACAGACCGAAGAAGTAAAAGAGTCACATCGGTCATTCGGGTTTAAAAGCTGAGAATATTGACAGCTCTTGCAGTAGGTGGTGCATTAGACAAGTCTGAGGCTGGTTAATTGCACCACTGTGACATGCATCAGGGCAGCCCGGTCTCCCATGGCGTACTGCATACAGGGGCTGATAAAAGTGTATATCAGGTTGGCAGTGATGAAGTTTTGCTTGATAATACTTCATGTTGGTCCTGAAACGATGCAGCAAAATGAGAAAACAAACTAGGTGCACATTTTTGCATCTTTCTGCACAGCACTGAATGCTCAAAGTGGCATTTTTATTTTTATTTATATGAAATCACTGCAGTTTAACCCTGAACATTGAAACTGGGTTTAGTTCTATGTACATTTTATTGAACTACTAAACTAAAACAACTAGACAATTAAAGTTTAAGGACCTAAAAGCTTACAGTAAGGAGCTGATGAAGAAATTATTTTCAAGGACTTTAAATGGCAAATTTGTGTTGTTGTGTAAGCTGCATAGCATTGTTTGAATTCATTTGAGTGATGTTTCACAAAAGTTCTGTAGGAAGTGTTACCCTGCCTCATGTTACTTAATTTAAAATTTGGATGACATATTATTCTGAATAAAACAAAAGAAAATCCTCAGTTTCTGCAGATTTGTCAGCTGCACATGATTGATGTAGATCTCCCCTACTAAAGGTGCTATACTGGATTGTGATCTGTGACTGTGGAGGCCATCTGAGTTCAATGAACATCATTGTCATGTTAAAGAAACCAGTGTGAGATGAGTTGAGCTTTGTGGCATAGTGCGTTGTCCTGCTCGAAGCACCCATCAGACATTGGGTGCTGTGGTCAGTAACAATGCTCAGGTAGCCTGTGGAACTAAGGAGCCCAAAGCGTGCCAAGAAAATGTGTCCCACACCATCACCAGCGGCCTGAACCATTGATACAAAACAGGATGGATCTGTTCTTTCTTATCTAAGCCAAATTCTGAACCTACCATCTAAATGTCACAGCAGAACTCATACTCAGACCAGGCAACAGTTTTCCAATCTTCTATTGTCCAATTTTGGTGAGCCTGATGATCTCTGTCATCAACAAGGCATTTTCCCCCAAAGAACTGCTGCTCACTGGAAATTTTCTCTTTTTTGGATGATTCTCCATAAGTCCTAGAGATGGGATGAGATCACCTTTCTTCCCCTTTCTGATGCTCAGTTTGAACTTCAGCACGTTGTCTTGTCCATGTCTACATGCCTAAATTTATTGCGTTTGTGCTTGTAAAGTGGCCAGTGAGTGTATAGATGCTGTATTTGAGTTACTCCACATACAGGATAGCAATGATAATTTTGGTGGGGAAAAAAACAGCACTTTACTTCCCCCGAAGCAGTTCTGTGAAAACATCATTTGGGAAGGTTTGGACAAACCAAAAGTGCATAATAACACTGAGTAGGTTATTTGAGAAGGAAAGAGCCTAAGTGATATGGACCCCCTGGGCCTGAGCTGTGACATGGGGTCAAGCCCCCACGTCAGCAAGCATTTGTCCTGGTGAAGTGAGTGAATGCCAGCTCCAGTGCTGCTGGACTGCAGCAGAGCCGGTGCTCTGACTTCACTACATGAAGAAATCAGATAACATTTTATACGTTTCTGGATGTGGAATGTGGTGTTACTGTTTTCAGATTACATATAAAAAAAAAAATAGTCATCCCATCATTTAAGGATGTCACTATCTTGCGTGCAACCCACTCGACTCATCACACAGCAACACTGATGATCATATTTCTTTGTCACAGAAAAGCAGCTTGTTTGTATGCAGTGGAGTGTGTTTCTCGCTTGTCTTTTATTGCATCTGAAGAATGACTGAGGCAGTTGGATAGCAAAACACTATATCTTATCAACTTTGAATTTAAAACAGGGACGTGCTGTGTTGTTATGACTGTCTAGTCATTATCCCTTTGACTTGATGGTGTTCACTGATCTTTGTAGTGTGTTTAATTAACACTATTGCTTAACCTCAACAAATCTTTTATGTAATTCAGATAAAAACAGGGTGCCTGGTGATTTTTGTCACAACTCTATAGGGCAGAATTGACTTTCATTTTGATTGATTATCTGAGCTTGCTGATCAGAGGCAGATCTGAGCAAAGACTGAGCTTGCCTTCACTTTCAGGATGTTTTTATTCAGCAAGACCTGGGTTACAAACACATTTGAAGTGTAAACTGATTAAAAGGCAGACACTGTTTTGCAAAAAATTTTGTTTTATCTCAACCACTTGTCACTTTGAAACTTTTAGCCGACAGACATGGCACACGTACAATAAGGCAGGTGAGCCAAATCAGTGTGATTTAAGATTAAATGTTAATAAAGTTGATAACAATTTAATCTCTCTGGCAAAGGTTTCTTAAGATGACCTTGAAGTCATATCTTTTACTTGACAACTTTTATTTGCCTCCGCTGTTCTGCTTCCACAGACTCAAGAATACTATAAAGACTGTGAAAAGCACTTGAACTTTTCTAATAGATTTTGTCCCTTGAAGCATTTTGTTGAACTCTGTGACACTCAAGATATTCTTCAGATATGGTTTACAAATCCTGTTTAAGAAAAGTAGGAGCATACACTCCTATTTTATGCAGAACACAGCACAGCTATCAAAACATTGCTGCAAATATTGAGGCAAATGAGGTATAGCTGTAGCATCAAAGTTTTTTTTTTTTAAAGGTCTCTTATAGTAGTCTAATAGTACACTACTACAAGAGTGTTAGACACAACTTTTATGAAAGTGTATATGTGTGTGTATTGTGTATCTGTCTTCTGTGATATAAAGACTGCAATACACAGAATGCACAGGCAGTGATGTAGAGTGGACAGTGCTGTTGTTATTGCCATGTAAAGTAGTGGGTTATGCCAGCGTAAGCACTGTTCTGTGTTGTTCATAAAGGAGATGCAAAAAAAGATTCCACCTCCTGCCTTCATGTATAATTGCCTTATTTATATAGCACTCACAAATCACAACAAAAAGTCACCTCGAGGTGCTTTGCATTGTAAGGTGAAGACCCTACAATAATTACAGAGAAAGTCCAACAATCAAAACGACCCCCTATGAGCAAGCACTTTGCGACAGTGGAAAGGAAAAACTCCCTTTTAACAAGAAGAAACCTCCGGCAGAACCAGGCTCAGGGAGGGGCAGTCATCTGCCGCGACCAGTTGGGGGTGAGGGGAGGGAGACACGAAAAAAGACACACTGTGGAAGAGAACCAGAGATTAATAATAACTAATGATTAAACGCAGAGTGGTGTATAAACACAAAGGGAGTGAAAAGAGGTAAGTGAAAAAGAAATGCTCATTGCATCATGGGAAGCCTCCCAGCGTCCTAGGCCTATTGAAAGAGGGAGGGTTCAAGGTCATCTGATCCAGCCCTAAGTATAAACTTGATCAAAAAGGAATGTTTTAAGCCTAATCCTACAAAGTTCAGGAGACAGATGCCCTGTCTCCTGAATCCAAACTGGGAGCTGGTTCCAGAGAAGAGGGTTTGAAAGCTGAAGGCTCTGCCTCCCATTCTATTTTTAAGTGTCCTAGGAACCACAAGTAAGCCATCAGTCTGACAGTGAAGTGCTCTATTGGGTTAATGTCTTAGGCCATTATTTAAAGAGGGTGACAATATGGTACTATGAGGTCTTTAAGAGAAGATGGGGCCTGATTATTCAAGACCTTGTATGTGAGGAGAAAGATTTTAAATTCAATTCTGGATTTAACGGAAGTCAGTGTCAGAAGCTTGGAGTTCTGCTTCAGTTCTGAAGTGGACTTCACCACTGATTGAATGATACCACAGAGACTTCAGAATTGCTCTGGATTGTGTTTGTGATTTGCAGTAACAATGGAGTTTTTAGTGTGAGAGACAGCAAACTATGTGAAAAGCTGCTGGCCACCACAGATCTGGACCTGACAAAGTTCATCGCCATCTGTTGTGCAAAAGAAGTCATGGCAGCATAAGCAAAAGTCATGTCAGGTGGCATGAGCACTACACTTGTGCATGACATAGAAAGAAGTGCCTGCATTGCGATCCCAACCAGCTGAAGCATAGCCAATCAGAACATGACCCCAGCAACCACTGCCCTTAAATGATGAGCAGAGAAATTGTTCTGCTTTTGATTCACATTGTAGAAAGTGTAGTAAGAGAAGTCATTTCACTGCTGTGTGTAGAGTATTGCACAGTGTCCATAGCCAAGGGCTAGATTCACTGTTTACAGGAACAATAGATCAAACTGGCCCAAAATGCACAGGTTGTTGCACAAATCTGTGCACAGGAAAAACAGATTGTGCTGACGCTAATGTGCTACCACTGACTATTGCAGGTAGACTGGCAATGCATTATGGACTGAAAAAGACTGATAGTACAGTGCTTACAGTCTTTGGAGAGGTGTGCATCAGACCTAAAGGTGTCTTATCACTCCCAGTTAGCACCCAGCACAAACAAGCACATCTAAAGTTTTTGTCACAGATGCATCAACTGTACCGCTACATGGCAGGGATACATGTGCGGAACTGGGTCTCATCAAAAGAGTCGATGCTATGGCACACCAGAGGCAACCACGCTCAGAAAAGGAGGTGATGGAATGCAATGCAGTTGTGTTCAAGGGCCTTGGTGAGTTTCCCAGTGTGCATCACACCTATACAGACAAAACCATCCCAGCAGTAGCGCACGACTGCCAGAAAATATCATTTTCAGTGATGGATAGGCTGAAAGAGATGCTGAACACCCAAAAAGAGAGGGATCTGATTCGGAAGGTCACAAAGTTAGCAGCCTAGTATAAAAAAAAAATAAAAATAGACCTGCGTTAGGTGGACAGCTTCAGCACTTCTCCATACCTACACCTGAGGATGTGCAACACAAGCTAGCTGGTTAAAAAAAAAGGCGTATGCATAATAGATAGGGCATATTTTTGGGGCTGATGGAGTTAAACCTGACAGCTCCACAGTAGCTGCAGTAACTGATGCCACCACCTGAGGACAAGAAGGGGCAACAAAGACTGCTAAGGATGACAAGTTTCCTGGCTCAGCACATCCCAGATGAGGCCAGACTCACAGCACGGCTTTGATCCCTGCTGAGAAAGAATAGGGGAGTGGCAATGGCACCAGGTGGCGCTAGACAAGTTAAAGGCTTCCATAACAAGTGCACTTTGATGCAAAAGAAGACCAAGAAATACAGGCCAACTAATCCAAAGACAGACTTAGCGCTGTGCTTATGCAAGGCAAATGCCCAATAGCATTTGTGCTGGCTGGAGCATAATAAAACTATGCATAGATAGAAAGAACAAAGTAGTACTGGCAATAGAATTTACACTCAAAGTTTCAGTATAGTCTCATCACAAGCCACTGGAGCCCATACTAACCAAGCCAACAGGAAAAGCACCTGTCAGGTAATAGGAAATGCTGTTACAGACACAAAAGTATGACATCCATGTGAGTTACACTACAGGTAAAAATACGCTGATAGCCAACATGTTATTCAGAGCTGTAGCACCCACTGGCCACACACAGGAGGAGAGTGGCCTAGGTGATGGCAAAGTGATCTATGCAATCACAAAGCAAGAGTGACTGGAGTGCGCCATAACGCAGCACCTGAGAGAAGCAACAAGTAGTAATGCTAAAATGCAGCTACTGATGAGACTACATAGAGAAGAGTGGCCAGATAAAAGGAAGAGCGTGCCTGTAGAAGCACAACCATACTGGCAGATCAGAGACACCCAGTGCATTTAAGTTCTAGTGGAGCCTGGCCTGGCCTTACAAATGATGTTCACATGACAGTTGAATCAAGCACAGCCTGCCAAAAAAAAACTGCCAAGCAATCACAAAAAACACTTCTTCCACACACAGTGCCTAAGCCAAGCCAAGCCAACTTTATTTATATAGCACTTTAAAAACAGCAAGTGCTGACCAAAGTGCTTAACATTAAAACACAATAAAATGACCGAAGTGCTT
>JASGAU010382418.1:0-10262 GCA_030220045.1 Australoheros facetus
CCAGTGTCACTAATGTAGAACACAAAGATAGTATTATTTTCTGTGGTTAACACATGACAACAATGAACAACAAAATACTTTTCAGTGAAAATGTCTCAAACCTTTTATATACTAAGACCCTACACACCAACCCACACCCACCCACACACACACACACACACACACAACAGGATACATGTCTATACAAATAAAAAACGCCGGCCTGATGCAAACAGCAAACACAACATGAGGCACGTGCCTCCTTTATATATTCGTTTTCTTTCCAACAAGAGATGGGTTGACACGGTGTTCCTTTTTTTAGATCACTATTTCTTGCGCAGATGGATGTAAATGACTCCGCTACACAGCAACAATGGGACACACACCCAGGCCAGGATGAAGCAGTAGCCAAAGTGTCCTGACATCAGTTCTTTGAAGTCTGCCAGGATTTCCTTGTTGTGCATTGCATAGATGAGCGCTGCAGAAAATGCTGTCAGGCCTTAAACACAGAGAAGCAAAAAAACCAAAACAAAACAAAAAAATAATCTTTGTTTAATGGCTCAGATTGGGGAAACGTCGGCAGTATTAAGTCACATACATTATAGTGACAACAACAACAGCTTATAGTTGGGATGGCCAACACAGATCCATGTCACTAATATTTTGATAGGACTAGTGGAAATGTGTGTGTTACTAGGTGGGGAGAGGGAGGTCCGGGCATCTCTGCTTAGACTTCTGCCCCCGCTTCAATGATAAGTGGCAGAAAATGTATGGATGTATGTACTATTATTTTTAATAGTATAAGCCACATGATTACAAAACAATCCTGAAAGAAATTGTACTTTAATGTATCAGATACCCTTCCACAAACAAGTTATTATAGCTTCTTAATCAGCACAATCCTCAATCTACAACTAAAACCTTTTAATTTGTAAGTATCATCCTTTTCACATGGCCTAAAGACACGGTGGCACTACATTTACATACTGTTTCATTCCACTGTTACCTGCAAACACTTGACACAGTCCAGTGACGTAGAAGAGACCACCCCTAGACATGGTGAACAGCTGACCCAGGAACACCAAGAAGGAGACTGAGGAGAAGACCACTGAGAGAACCATTAGGACCTGCACTGCCTGGAGCCATTCTAAGGAAAGAAATCATTCTCTGAGTCACATTTTTACCTTTGAGAGAGAGATTTTTCATTTTATAGTATATCAACGGGAGAAACTGCTTACCAGTTTCTGTGACGGATGAACACAGCCAGGTTTCTGTGGAGTTGTCATACCTGCAGTTGTGCCACAGGTCAGATTTTTCCGTTCCATCCCACACCCACCACGACTTTTAAAAAGAGAAGCCAGACATTACACACAGAGTCAGCTATGTCGCACGTACAAAGTAAACACTCATCAGTTCCTGAAGCTGACTGTTACCTTCTCCATGGTTGAAATAATCAGCATTGCCAGTGTGATGAGATGCAGCAGGGTGACAAACATCAGCAGGTACGGCATTTTTAATTACCTGCCAAAATAAAACCCCAAAAAATGTTAAGGTTTCCTGTTTCCTGAACTTCGCAAGGAAACTGAGTGTGACCTTTTTAATATGTTTGTTGGTCCCACAGTGAAAGTCAGTGTTGGGTAACTTTCCTCTGGAAAATCTGAGGAGCTGAACAGAGGTTTCTCTGTTACATAAGAGCAGGCTTTAAAATAGAGCTATTTCAAAAAAAAACTTTTTGACTGGCTTGTGTATTTCCAACTTTCAACAACCGTGCAACGAACTTGGGTGGACCCACTGAAATCTAAGCAGTGCCAAAATATTTACCCAATTACCCTCGCTGCTCTTCTGAAGGGTTCTTTCATCGACAAAGGGTTAATGGTCTGTAATTTCATTGAAATGTGATTAAATCCCAGTTGCTCTGTTTGTGAACTTGGAGGAAATCAGTCTGAGGAAAAAAGCCTGTTATTTTACAAAGATTTTGTACTTGTAATGCACAAAACTGCTAAACTGGCTGTCAGAGCAGCTCTTAGAGTTCTTTTAATTTCATAATCATCAGAAATTCAAGGAGACAAAAAGAAGACGAGGAAGAAGAAAAGGAGACTTACAGGAAAAGAAGAAACGGGATCAAATTGTCTGTAAAGATCTTTATCTGTAGGAGAGGTCCGTTTGATGGGTGGTGGAGTCACAATTACTCTCAAATTACTGTATGTCATTACACTTGATTTCATCTATCGCATTAAAGTGCAAATTAAAAAAAAATCAGCTGAACATGATCATTTTGGCATTGGAAAGCTCAAATACAGATATTACAGTGACACAGTGTGTGATACAATCTTTGCCTTTTGCAAGGCTGTTAAAAGAAGTAGTCTACAAAGTGTGAAATCTACTATCTGCTGTCTTCCATCAACGATTTAACAAAAACATTTACAGAAACTGCATCACAATTCAAAGAAAGCTCTGCTTACCCTGGATGTTGCTTATTCACTTGAACCAGATCTCAGCAGCTTCCTCGCTCCACACTATAGTGCCCCTGTTGGCGCGCCACTCTTTTCTAGCTTTGCCACACCCCCTTTATTTTTGGTCACTCATTCCCAAAGTTTCCAGGATAAACGCCCATTTCCTCTCTGCAGCACGGAGCTCCCTTTTTGCTCAGACTCGTCACCATCCCCCCAAAAAGTCTCAAATGAGACCCGCCCATACGCAGTGGAGACGCATAAAACCACATGAAAAGATTTCTTGAGTAAACAGACCACTTAAATTGCTCTCCGGTGTACGTACTGCCCTACCTCACCCATTCACGTTAGGGTGGACATGAAAAATAAACACTCAGCTGCGACATAGCTAGTAGAGACGGCACTCGTCACACACAGAAAACGTGGGCCTGCTACAACAAATGGGATTGATTATTATCTTAATATGAAAGACACTGTTTAGACATTTGAAGCTAGTTTTTAAGTAAAGATCTCTCTCAGTGATAAAAATGCTCCAACATTTTAATTTTGCACATACACATAATTATTTACATGTGATAACCTCATGTTTATTTAACGTATTTTTAATGCCACAAAACACTTCTGGAAACGGAGATGGCTCACCCTCAAAGTAAAAGTTGTGCCTCAGTGCACCAGCCAACACTTTTCAAAAGGCACAACTTTTACACTGAAGGCAAGTGTTTGTTTCCAGTCTGTTGCACGTTCCACAGTTTCATGGGAGAGTAGCAGAGTAGTTTGGGAGTGTTTGCAGACAAGTCAGCGTTTTCTGTGCAATTCATGGGTGACTGCAGCAAGCTGCCAGCGACTAAAGTAATGGCAAGGAGGGTTTAGGTGCAGCACAGGATACCTGTTTGTGAGCAATTTCAACTTGGCAATACACATTTTCCCCTCACCTGAGTGACTGGGGCTTTATTGGTTTTCCAAGGTGAAGGTCAGTGGATCGATCCCAGACTCCTCCGGTCTGCATGCTGAAGTACCTGAGATCAGTGTGGGCGTGTGAATGTTAGAAAGTGCTTAAGCATAGATAAAAGCGCTGTATAAATGTGTGTGTGTGGTTGGGACTTAGTAGAAAGCACTTTGAATGCTCAGTTGAGTAGTAATGTCCTCTATAAGTACCAGTCCATTCCATTTACCAAATGGTGGACAAGTTAAAGTGGTGTGTTCAGGACTACAAAATGTGAATAAGCTGCAGCCTTGGATGCATACACAGGCATTTTGGTAAACATAGCTGTTTTAGCCTTTTGCCCTCATGTAGACAGTGTTTTAGGTCACAGAAAAACTACTTATAGGATGAAGATTTTCAGAAACTCAGTTTAAAAGTATTTTAGTGAAGTCTAATCATTAAGGTTAAGTTTTGACCTGCACCTACACATTTAGTTGTCTCTTTCAACTAAATGTTATGTTCATGCATCTCCAGTTTAACTGCAACTCTTCTTTGCTGCTATTCTCCTCCCACTGTAATCATCACCCGTTCCCTGCTTATCAGGCCTACAGTAAGGTGCATTTACAGATAGATTGAAGACTCCATAGGGAGTAAGGAAAAAAACGGGACAGGTACACCCTGGACTGATAACAGTCTGTCACAGGGATAATTTTGAGACAGACAACCATTCACACCTGGGGCCAATTTAGAGTCGCTAGTTAACCTAACAAGCATGTCTTTGGCTTGTGGGAGAACGCTGGAGTATTGGGAGAGAATCCACACAGGAACAGGTAGGACATGCAAACTCCAGAAAAGAGAGGCCCCAGCCAGCTGCTGGAGTTGAACCCAGGACTCCCTCTCTGTGAGGTGACAGCTCTGCCACCACCGTGGACAGCATAGTGGTACCTCACTTTATTAAATGTTAAAATGGCAGTAATTAGCATGTAGCATATTTAGCTCAATAGAATACAAATAAGCTTGTCGTGTGTGTAACACTTGTAATTTTGCAAGTATTTCAGGTTTTGGATATCCACAGCAATTCCAATGAATTTGGCCAGTAAATGCAAACATATGACATTACCAGCTGGATCACCAACATTATTTAAAAAAAAAAAATCCTCAGAAAAAACAAAACAAAACTACTGTAGGTTCTTGTTGATGTCAGTTGCTTTAATAGGTGCAAAAGGCAATTTTGATCTCAAGTTTCTCAACAAATTCACTTTACTAGACAAACTGACCACCTGCCCCTTCACAATCGCACTTCATCGTAGCTGTTAGCTTCAGAATGTTTAAACACAGCATGTGTGTGAAAGAAAATCACACTTTAATGTCAAATTTATAGAACTTTTGATTTTCATATACATGTTTTTGTGTCAGTGCAGATATGATGAAGCTGCAGTGAGCCAAAGAGCCCACGAGTTGGAGTTTGATACCCAGAAGGAGAAGAGGCATCGCTGTGAGGTCGAATTGGAGGGGCTGCGTGGGAGAGCAGAAGTTAATTGTGGCTCAAAATTGCTTCATATTTTAAATGCATAAAGAGGGAATGGATTTTTATAATTTAGTCTCGGAAACAGTCACTTATCTAATGACTAACAATCTTAAATGGCCATGGCAATTATTTATCACTTTCTCATCTTAATACCACTCTTAGTCACTCAGTTACTTCACTGTCTTCTAATCACAAGCATTTAAATAGTTTTTGCTTTTGTGTGCATCTTCTGTCTTCCCCCATACATCCTCAGGTTTGCGCAGAATCGAAGACAAAGTTTGTCGAGGCTCATTACTGGCTACAGAAAGGTAACTGTTTCTGGAAGGACTTTAATCCGGTGTGTAATCTGGATTCATTGTTTTGTAGATTATCTCTAAAGGGTTGCGATTACAAAGTGCAGATGCTGCTAAATATAGCAGTCCCAACAAATTCAACTGCAAGGTCAGACTGTGAAATGCTCAAGGAAATTAAAAAACAAAACAACCAAGAGCTACATGTCAGACTCTGCAGGACTTAATTAGAATGTCAAATGCTAAAGTTCATGATAGTGCAATTAGTAAAAGACTGAACAAGTACGGCTTGCTTGGAAGGAGAATGCCTTTTCTTGCTACAAGAATATAGCAGCACAGCTTAGGTTTGCAAAGTTGGATCAGAACAAACCACAAGGCTTCTGGAACAATGCCCTTTGGAGAGATGAGACCAAAGAGATGTTTGGCCATAATGCACAGCATCACGTATGGAGAAAACCCAAACCAAACACAGCATATCAGCACAAACACATCAAACCAACTGTCAAGCATGATGGTGGAGGGGTGATGATTTGGGTTGTTTTCTTGCTGCTACAGGTCAACCAATGCCTGCATGACCAAGTGACTGTCACTATGACTGAGTGCTCCTTCCAGAGCTTGCTTGGAACTGCTACTTCCTCAGCAGACAAAAATCAAAATAAAAAAGATGAAAAATATATCTATAGAATGCAAAGAATTTTTGTTAAAAGATAATAATGAGTGCACTTCTGCTCAGGGTTTTTTTTTTCTGTGTATTTGTTTGCAGATATTTCTTTGGGTTGGAGGTACTGTACTTTAGTCCACATACAGTTTAGCCTCTCCTGTGTTTACTGTGTGCTGATTTGTCAGCTGCACATCCATAATGTGAATGTTGCAGCAGAAATAGACTCATCAGACCAGGCAACAATTTTTCCAATTGTCTAATTTTGGTGAGCCCTGTGACAACTGTAGCCTCACTTTCTTGTTTTTAGCTGACAGGGGTGGTACCTGGTGTGGTCTTCTGCTTCTGTAGCCCATCTGCTTCTAGGTTTGACATGCATTCAGAGATGCTCTTCTGCATAGTGTGGCTGTAACTATTATTTTAGTTACTGTTGCCTTCTTATCAGCTGGCATCAACAAGGTATTTTCACCCAGAGAACTGCTGCTCACTGGACATTTTCTCTTTTTCAGCCCATTCTATAAACCCTCCGTCTACAGAGCTACAGTTTCTGAAATACCCAGACCAGCCTGTTTGGCATCAACAACCATGCACCGGTCACTTAAATCATCTTTCTTCTCCATTTTGATCCTCTAAACTTCAGCAGGTCGTCTTGACTATGTCTACATGGCAAATGCATTAATTTTCTGCCATGCAATTGCTGAGTTGCACCGATGAGCAGTTGAACAGGTGTACCTAATAAAGGGGCCAGTGAATGTATGTTCTTCATTTGAGTGTAATAACTTCCTTCAGTATTTTAACTGTTTTGACAGCTTTCTCCAGTCCACCAATTAACCAATAACTCATTCCTTAGATGTTAAGGATCATTTCTGGCAGGTTTGTGAAGCCAATAAAAACAGAACTGTTTGAAAGTTAATTTTAATAGATTATCTTTGTATCTATTTTTTAAATGATTAGCTGACCTGGAACTGCTTAAATTTCAACAAGTGGAAAATTGGGGGTGCTCTAAAACTTCTGAATGGTTAACTGTGAGTGATTAGTTGGAAAAGCAGGAAAGATATTAGTTCCAGTTTAGATAATCAATCAGAGGACATTCGGTTGCAGCTTCTTCATTACGATGATTAGCTTGTGTTGATCTAACACAGAGTAGATAAGTTCCCCAAACTGCTGGAAAATAGTTTGAAACAAATGTAACACAGGCCTGTTTTCTCCAACAGATTCATAAAAAAATTGAAGAAAACTCAGTTTTTACAGTTGCAGGAAAGTCTGGCCCAAAATAAACAGTATATTTGGATTAATCAAGGAGCGTGTCCCTGCCAGTTTACCGCTCTCTCCTTACCCATCACCCATTGAACTTGCGTCTCCACAGCAGCAGGTGGCGGTGTTGTGCTGTGACATCGCTCAACAGTCACTTGGAACAGGATTGACGTCATCATATGTAAACTTACACTGAACCAACTATGAACATTTAAACATTTTGTGCCTATCAAACAGAAATGTTTAAGTATTCCTCACTGTATACCATTAATTTATCATTCACAAAACTTAGTAAACCAATAATTTAGTAAAACAATAAACTTAGTTTGAAAACACAGAGGAGAGCTCTAAAAGCTCTCAGATTGTTGCTGCACATCAATCTGAGAAGGGTTGTCAGGGTATTTCCAGACAACGTAAAGTTCATCATTCTACAGTGAGAAAGATTATTCATCAGTAGAAAACATTCCAGTAGCAGAAGTGCCAGCAAATTGACCGCAAGGTCATACTGTGTGATACTCTGAAGTGGCAAAAAACCCAAGCATTTCAGACTCTACAGACCTCAAATAGCATGTTAAATGTTAGAGTTCATGACAGCACAATTAGAGGAAGACAGAACAAGTGCAGCTTGTTTGGAAGGGTTGCCAGGAGAAAGCGTCTTCCCTCTTAAAAGAGCCTGGCAGCACAGCTCAGGTTTGCTAAGAACAAACCAAAAGACGTCTGGAACAATGTCCTTTGGACAGACGAGATCAGAGCAGAGATGTTTGGCCATAACGCGCAGCACCACGTCTGGGGAAAACCAAACACAGTATATCAGCACAAACACCTCACACAAACTGTGAAGCACGGTGGCGGAGGGGTGAGAATTTGGGCTTTGTTGTTGCGATCACCCTGCAATCACTGAGCAGATCATTGCGGTGACAATGATCCAAGCACGCCCACAAATCTACAACACGGTGGTTGAAAAAGCAAAGAATAAAGGTCTTACAATGGCCCAGTGATGAGGTCTTTAAAAAAGCTGTGTGTAAACAAATAAACCCATACAGTCATACATAAAATGATTACTTCAAGATATTGCTGCCAAAATTGATACTACAAGCTACTGAGTCATGTGAAGACTTTCTTTTCACAAAACTTGATAATGCAAATCATTCTCGATTTTGGTGAGCCTCAGTTTCCTGCTCTTACCTGACAGGAGTGACATATAGAAATATAGAAAACTGTTAATTCAAGCCATTGTTGCTAAAAGTGTTTCTGCAAGCTAGTGAATTGTGTGGAAACCTTCTTTTTTTTTAAATACAGGACCGCAAATTACTGATAAAAGACAGTAATCATGAGAGGGAGCTTCCCTCCAGTTCTGCTCAGGGTGGTGTCTGTTGTTCTTCTTTGACCTGGAGGTGTTGTATTTAGATCCAGATTCTAGGTGAGGGGAAAATTGTGGGGTTTGTGAAAACATTGTGCATTGCACACTAATGTTTTGAATGTGATTTTATGATGAATATCTGAATGGTGCTGGTTCAATCTGAGCGCTCCATAAGAAGTCTTCCTTGTGTTTACATTTGGGGAAAGTGGAATGGAGAGGGGGAGAAAAAAAGTGGAATTCAGCAGTGGTTACATTTAAAGTGTTTAACCATGGCAGTGTTCTGACACCTCTGGTATGCTGATGTTTTAATGTATCAAAGACAGAGATATGCATGTTTACAAATGTAAATCATACTGATATCATATGGACCATCAATATATTTTGGACCCAATTTTTTGTTTAATAGGAGATTGCGGTATTCTTGTGGTGAAATAGGACTCTGCTCAGACAGAGACAGGCCGCACATATGGAGTACTAGCTGCAGCCACTCCACTATTTACTATGTGTAGTTTGCATTTAGTCTGCAGAGTCAGGAAAAACCACATAATTCCAGAAATTTTTTTTCTATTTTAACTTCCCCATTTTTGCACGGGTCAGCCTCAAATGTTTCCTCCAAGGACACAAAGGCAATCTGCAGGAAGACAATATTACTTTGCACATGGCATTAAATACATATTTTGCATCAGTGACAACTATACAGCTACAAGTGCCTGAAATATTTTACTCTCACTCTTAGCAGGCTGGCTGATACATTTTAGTAAAAATCAAGAAATCGGTGACTGATTTATAACAGTCTGTTTATTAAACAAGGTAAAGATACAAAGCTTTTTTTTTTCCTGTTTTTTTTTTCTTTTTTTAAACACTGATAACCTTAGTTTAACTTCTCAGTCTTGGCTGTGCATATTTAGTTGTCTAGAAACTGTATATGAAACCACAATGCAAGACAGGAAAAAGTGTAATAAATCTACACAATATCATTTCATAGAGAACATGGGTTAAACAGTTATACAGATTACAGCTCAGGAACTCCATGCGGAAGGAAAAAAAATTAAAGATGCTTACACGACTGAATACTGCAGAACACAATACAGAGTAATGGAAATGGGATGATAAAACAGTTAAGGCTTACATGTAAATAACTGATATAAAAAATGAATATTAATAACATACAGGTAGACTAAAAATAATTACAGTAAGCTCTTACATAAACTTTTACAAAACCCAAATAAAACATGTTTATGAAAACTTAAAAATAGGTACTATAAATGAGTAACATGTTTTACAGTACAGCAACATGTACATTTTCCCATTATCTCAAAAGAGAGAGTAAGTTGAAGAGGCAGGGTCTGTTGTTGGCGTAAATGTCTGTTTTCAGGCCAGTGGCTTGAGTAATAAGCTTTTATTCTTTTGAAAACATACTATATACTGTATATGTATTTTACATTATTCTCAGTTCCATCTCAAATGTAACATCTAGCTGTAGCACCTTTTCCAAAGTGCCCTGAAGAATACAGGGCACCCTATTAGTACCATTCAGAGGTTACAGGTACAGTGAAAAATACAACAAACAATACTGTGTACAATAAAAATAATACTAAAGAGAGGGGGAAAAAACAAAACAAAAGGAGAAGATCCACCCCTGCGTAAACTCATAAAATAGGCCTATTGAATATGAATTATACTGCAGTTTATTCCAAATAGGTAAAGCTTATTAGACGCTAAGGATTCATTACTGGGTTGGAGTAGCTGTACAATAACTTCACATTTTGGTCCAATGGTTAGCTTTAAAATTTACTGCTCAAGTAAAAATGTATTTAAGCT
>JASGAU010382419.1:0-22911 GCA_030220045.1 Australoheros facetus
CTTCGCTCTCCCCTTTTCGGATTTCCCTCCTCGCACAATCAATAAATTCACTGTCATATCTTAACGCTGTTGTGTCCCCTCCTTCTCCGAGACGTGACAAAAGCACATTTGGAGAAGCCAGCTTCATTATGGAATAAGGTGCTGTGGACTGATGAAACTAAAACTGAGTTATTTGGACATAACAAGAGGCGGTATGCATGGTGGAAAAAGAACACAGCATTCCATGACAAACACTTGGTACCCACAGTAAAATTTGGTGGTGGTTCCATCATGCTGTAGGGCTGTGTGGCCAGTGCAGGTACTGGGAATCTTTTTAAAGTTGAGGGTCAAATGGATTCCAGTCAATATCAGCAGATTCTTGAGAACAATGTTCAAGAATCAGTGACAAAGTGAAGTTGCACCGGGGCTGGATACTTCAACAAGACAACGACCCTAAACACTGCTCAGAATCTACTGAGGCATTCATGTAGAGGAACAAGTACAACGTTCTGGAACGGCCATCTCAGTCCCCAGACCTGAAAATTATTGAAAATATGTGGTGTGATTTAAAGTGGGCTGTCCATGCTCGGAAACCATCAAACCTGACTGAACTGAAGATGTTTTGGAAAGAAGAATGGTCCAAAATACCTTCAACCAGAATCCAGACTCTCATTGGAAGCTACAGGAAGCGTTTAGAGGCTGTTATTTCTAATCGTTGCAGCCCTACTTCTCAAATATCACTGCGTTCATCTGCTGTATAATAAATTTAACTGAAATTGTTGATCCAAACAAACAATGATTTATAAAGAAAAATCACAAATTATCAGGGGTGGCCAAACTTTTGCATACCATTGTATCATCTGAATAGCCGGTCTTGTGCCAAAAAGTGATTTCCAGTATTTTCCAAAAAAATCACTGCTGGTATTTGTATTGTTGTAAATTACTTGTTGACGTATGTTCTGTCAAGCACATCTTGAATATTACCTCTCATGAATGATGTCGACTCATTTTAAGTCATAAATAACATTCCTGTCACATGGTAGAAGCTGCAATTTTTGGCAACACCAGCGGATAGTGTTGCCAACTTAGTGACTTTGTCACTGTTCACCCATATGGCAATAAAACCTTCTGATTCTGAATCACTTCTTGGCAAAGTGCCTTTCATATATTTTTTATTAATGAGGGTAAAAATTATCATTGACATTTTCTTTTTTCCTGAGAGATCTGCCAAGAGGGCTGCATAAATTGCAACAAATATAACATTACAGTTCTATAAAGGGTAGCCAAAAATGACTGGACTGATTATAATGCAGATACAATAATGCAGTTATAAATATATTTGCAAAACAAGTCATTTCTTCATTTCATATATAAGCCCTTCATAAATCCTGTGCACCACAGTCTACTTACAGATATAAGCAAAGATAATACAGTACAAAAAAAAAAAAAAAATCACTTTTTGGCCCAACACCGGAAACATGAAAATTCCGTTGTCGCAGTGTTTTGTGTACATACAACGCTCGTACTGCGGCCTTGACTACGCTGTGGCATCACCCGGACCTCTCTTCGGCACTGAGGGGGACACCCCACCTAGTACTATCCTACCTCGATTCGTCCTTTAGCGACTTTTGAGACAGCCGACAGCGAGTTTTGGCAACAGTGCCAGCCGCCAATCACCAGATTGCGCACAAATATAAGCATAGATGACAACACCTCAGGAACATGTAGAATTAACGTACATACCTTCTGAATAAAATCTATCTTCGTTTTCTGCGGTTTACTGCGCACTGTTTCCATTTTTGATTCAGCTTTTTGGAACAATATTTCCACCTCCTTGTTGAATTTATCTCCGACGGTTTTGGCTGCTTTCCACATCTGCTGCGCAGCACTCACAGCTTGTTCCTGTCTAATATCGTCAGTAGAGTCTTTCTGTGAATCGACGATGGCCTATTTTAGAGAATTCAATGAGGCCTTGAACTGATCCGCCAGATCGGAGGCCATATCACTGCAGACCACGCAATGGCGCAGTGGTGTACAAGTGAACGAAAGCGCCTCCGTGGATGCGCGCAGCTGAGTTCTAAGCTGTTGAATTTACTCACGAGGAATGAATACCTGCGCTCGCGGAATGAAATTATTTGTGGAGATTATGGGTTTTTTTCTCACGCGTAACGTTGACTTAAAAGTATTCCATATTCGTCTGATCCATAATTGGAATTTGCAGTTTTCCAGCGAACACTCATAACGGCCGCTCTCTGTCTAAGGGTGAGGGGCGTGGTCACAAACAGACTGACAGATCACTGCAGACGGGCAGGCCAGACCCATGCGGAGAAATTTTCATTTTAGACTTTACGACTCATTTTATTTCTCCGTTTCATAAGTGAACTGTTCAACCAGATAGTTATATTTTTATTTACAAAATATGCGGTTACAATGTCAAGCACTTTCAAGCACTATATCCAAAATACAAGTACTTTTCAAACCTTGAAAGTATAATATTAAAATTTAGCATTTTCAAGGATTTCCAGCACCCGTACGAACCCTGAATCATAAACTATATATAAACGATGGATGTAGCCATCATGATATCAACCATTTCTTTGTGAAGTCTTGTTTTGAGCCTCAGCTGTGTGGCACCATCATGTGTTTTTGAACAGATATCACAAGCAAGAGGTGAATCTGACTGAAAAAGGAAGGGCTGTTGCATTCTCATTTAGTAGCAATTGCCATTCACAAGGTTGGCTCACCCTTAAGCATAACCATCTTTACTGTAAATGGAACCATATTTTACAAAATTAACACAATGGTGTATTAAACAATACTCCAAACTATGAATTGTGACCATAAATTCATCAGAAAGGTGTTTACTGATGTCAGAAAGGTCATTCTATCACACACATCTGTCCAATCAGACTTCTGTTTGCAATCCCCTGCTGGACGTTAGAAAGAATGCATGTTTAAGGCATTTCACACTGGCTTAGTTTTTCAGACCCTAAGGCCATGTCCATATATTCCAAGCATTTTGCTAAACACTAACCAGAACCGGCTATAATTACAAACCATTATGCACCAATTTTGTTAAAGATCCATCAAGTTTATGAGATTATAAGAAGCAGTTTAGTAGTTTGTCACACTCTGCAGTATCTCACACTATCTATAGCACCCTTTTGCAGTAACAGCTCTAGCTCTGCAGCAGCACTGCTCCCTTGCCACTGTGGGTTTCTGCCCTCCTCTGTTCCTAGCATTGTCATTAATCAGTTTGTACCTCCTTTCCCAGGGCGCTCAGACACTGTGGTAGCGGTGATGACCTTGGGGACCCGCTGGCTCCATTCCACAGTGTCAGCCTTCTACCTCTATGTGAGCAAATGTATCATGTCCTGCAGAGATCCAAGCTCAATGTGTGAAAAAACATGCAAGTGTTTATGTACTTTATGCTGTTATGGATTAATGCAGAAGGTATCATGCACTTAGCAAAATAACAAAGAGAAAACCCTGTTAGCCAGTTCCAGGGGAAGAGAGTTATAGCTGGTTGCCAGGTTGAGGCCAAAACATCCTATTGACCGAGATATGGCTGCTACCGTGTCTGACCTTAAAAGCAATGCTATTAGAGTGTCCTACCTAAAAATAAGAGCTTTTATCTGCTACATATTAGTTAAAAAAAAATAACAGTGTGAGATCAGAAGCGATTATTGATAATCCTCTTAAAAACATTCCAGTCATAACATTTCAGAGTAGTTCTCTTTTAGCATACAACTTGATGTCTCCAGTGTATATAGCATTTACAAGCTGCCGTCACACTCTGGTGAGGCCTTGTAACCAAGAGCATAATTGGTAGTAAATATTTATTTCAGTCTGGTGTCTGCAGCATACGCCACATCTGAGCTTACACTTTGCCGGCTCTTTTGAGTCTCATTTAGTCTGTGTGTTCATACAGCCGTATGTGTCACAGACATGCACACAGTCACAGTTAATATTTTCCACAGAGCCAGTAGGTTTTTTTTTTTTATCATTTCAGATCCACAGATTTACACGCCTGCACAGATACTCTACATGCATAAGTTTCTGCACCAAATCTGTTAACAATTGGCAGGCAAGGCGATGCTGCCTGCCATGAAATGCACACACCCGTGGAGCCACACACATACCCACAAGTGCACAACAGCTACAACAAGCATCCATGGGAAACACATGTGCCGGTGCCCGTTTGAGGACCACGGTGCCAGAAATCATTTTGCTAGTGGTCGATCATCCGCAACACGTGTGTGTGTGTTTGCCTGAGCAGGGGAGAAGGCTCCCTGTGAGAGTCTCATCATGTCCTCCCAGCCCCTTACATCTTCCAACCTGACAGCGTTGAACACCGCAGCATCCATCTTTCTCCCACCCTGACACCTCTGGGATGTTCCTCCTCCCCTATTTCAATTATTTGGAGGCAGGGCAATTATGGCCTTGAATCAGAGCCACCCATAGTCTGAGTAATGCATGGCAGCTGGGCTCCAAGTGACAAAACGGCCTTGTGACACTTCTCATTATCACACAGCAACTTGGTGATTACCACTATTCTGCCATGAACAGGTAAAAGACATGCAGAAGCAAAGAGAGAAAAGGAGAAGAAGCCAGTCAGCAACATGACACATGGCAATCTTTTTGTTAACTTGTAGGGCCATTATAAGGACAAAAGTGTAAAGAAATCAGAAACCACATCCTTTCTGAGTCTAAGCCTCAGCAGTTGCCTTTATTCAGCAAACATCTCAGCAAAGGCTATAAACAAAATGATGACCACTGGTCACATTATGGAAAGATAATCTCTTTAACTGACTATAAATTTGTTTTAGGAAGTTTTATGGTCAATAAAAGTGATTAAACTGATGAAAATGTAGTTCTGTGTGGAAGCATAACAGCTGAGTCAGATGCCGTCAGGAAATCTGATTTTAAAGAATAATACAGCCAATCAGACTCCCTCCCCTGACAATGTATGCCTCATCTCTATGTCACGTTATCCAAGCGTAGAAATAACAGGCAATTGAAAAATCCTGTGGGAATGAGCAAACCTACTTCATTCAAATAAATTCAAATAAAGTGCAGTGTCAGCGCCTGTAATGATGAGTCCACAAAGCTTTTCTTCTGGTACAGGAGTTATTTAACATCAGCACTGACACAAAGGCAGGGATTAAAGACAGACCTAGCTCTCAGAGGAAGAACACCCTCCAGAGAAGGGGGTGTTCTTGAACAGAACCCCATTTTTCAGACCCAGACAGACATAACCACACTCCTTTGGGATCTTCACAGGGCAGACAAGATCTATCCCCCAAAATATCCTTTCATTACCACGGGAAGGATGGGGTGAGGGCAGCAGTGGAGAAACGAGTGATAAGCACCGCGACGGGAGAACAAAAAACCACTTGATTCTGAGGGAGGAAAAGAGAGGAGGGACCAGAAGGGATAAGTGAATGGCTCACGCTGCGAGGATGAGGAGCCTGCCTCTGCTGCTCTGCAGAGATTGAGCAGACGTGTCTGTTCGGTGCAGACGCAGACCATAAAACCCTTCTCTTCAAAAGAGCCTTTCAATAAGCGACACCATGACAGCGTGTTTCGGTTTGTGTTGTGTCTCCTGACCGTCTACGACGTGGAGAGTTAAATTTTACTCTTGCACAGTTCCAGTTGCCATAGCAAAACTGCTCCTCAATGGGAGATGTTATTAATCTTCAGCAATAACAGCCCCTTGAACCTCTTTATCACACACCTGGCAACAAACATATAGAAAAATCAAAACAAAGTGCTGTTTGTGGCATAATCCAGAATCACAGAGGATGTGCAGTGACTGCTGAGTAAAATGGCAGTCTTCCTTGTATGAGAAACCCGGAAGACGAAGCACACTAATTACCCAAACTTTCAGTCTAACACATTTTTCACAATCCTCTTTCACGGGATCACGGCCCCTGCAGAGCACATTATGAGCACCACTTTGTTGATTAAGATTGTGTAACCTTGTTGTTTGGCCTGAATTCTATAGAAATATGAGTCATTCACTAAGGCCTTGGGCACCATAGTAAGCCTCATTGTCCTTGCCGCTAAGCAGGCTTGTTGCACAAATGAGCAAGCACACACACACACACACACACACACACACACACACACACACACACACACACACACACACACACACACACACACCACAAGCCTAAATCGAAGGCCTCTTGGAAAGTTCACTTCCCTCTTGGAAAAAGGAAGCGCAACATCCAGTCCTCACACTGCTGACAAAAGCTTGGTGAAACAGTCTGGTATGCTGGCTGTCCAGTTGCTAATAAACCTTGACAGAGGCACGTCAGTCCATCAGAAATCATGGAGGAGGTGATGGTGGTCAGGAGCTCCTGGGTATCAAAAAATATCAGCAACAGACAGGTTTGATCAGCAGGCCACAAATGTAACAAACACGTGAGAGCTCAGCTTTGCCCACACCCCCACCAATGAGATGGGAGGAAAGCTGTAGAGCTTTTATCGAACTGGTTACTGAGAGAAGTTTACACATTGTTTGGCAATAATTTTCATATTTAAATTTCAAAACTACGTAACTGCCCTTTTTTCAACTTGTGAACAAAATCTTGCCAACATTCAAAAGCAGGTGAAAATAAACGTTTATGTGCAGACAGTTTGTGACCATGGGCTGTTTTTCAATTATGAAAAGAAATTTGAAGGTTGTAAGGGACTGCAGCAGTATGTAAAGTAAAGGGGGGGGGGGGCAAAACAACCTTCCAGTCCTTTTGGAAGCAGTTCAAAAGTTCATATAAAATGCCATTTTCTTTATTCAAGTGAACTCTGAAAGGTTCAGATTCCCAGCACCTGACACGTACAATCTGGGTCACGGTACTAATAAAAGCTACTGGATTTGCAACAAAGTTCCTTGTGTGCATAGAGCAGCATGTGTGTGCGACTGTGTTTATGCGTGTGTTTCTGCAGTGTAAGCACATGCTGTCCTCCATCTGCTGTTTGATAGAGACTGTTTCCTTTCCTGTGCAGCCAGCCAGCCAACCAGCCAGCCTTCCTGTACTGCTCCGCTCCAGAGGGGAAATGGGAGCAAGAGAGCCACACACTTCTTACAAACATGCTGGATAAGATACACATGCATTCACAGCTGGAAGGGCAATGATGACTTAACCACACATTGTACCACAAACATGCACATGAATAGTCTCTCCTTTCTCTCTCTTTCCTTCCATCTGAGACCTCAGGCTGGTCTTCCTTTCTGCCATTGACTGCATTGTTCCTTTAGTCCTTATTTTAATCACTGTTACTCACTAAAATATTTCAATTGCACAAAAACAAAAGGAGACTCTTGCCTGCACGGCTGTGCATGTGTTGTGCAAGCGTCAACTGGACCGACATATGTGACGCTGACTGGCTGGTCACCAACCATGGCTGAGAACACTGAAAATAGGTTAATTCCAGTTTCTGGCTGGTCGATCTCTCGCAGTTTTGCTAAAAACACATCTTTCCATCTGATATTTTTATACTGACGTCCATTTACATGTGCTGTCCCTATTACATAAATAATACAGAGGCAATAGCTTTGCTCATTGGGCTGAGCAGGTGACCATAAGGCTAATCCAGAGGCCTGGGTTCAAATCCGGCCCACAGCCATTTACCGCCCGTGCTCCCCCGGTCATTCTTCCAGCTTTCCTGTCTTCTCACCACTGTCCTATAACAATAAAGCCCCAAAAATATGTTTTTAAAATAAGGAAGGTTGGCAACATAATATGAAAATGAGGGCTAAAATGCTACTGCTTAGGTATCCACTATATAGAACATTAGATGTTGCTCTTACAGGAGATTATATTAGCACCCCATATGTGGTTAGCTGCTAGAAGAATAATCTTGGAAATGTGTTTAAAATCTAAGCTTGGCTTAGCTTTTTGACTTAGTAACACACACACACCCTATCCAATGCCTCTCACTTTATCACTGGTATTGATTTTTGTCTCATTAAAGTTTCTGTTGCTTGGCCTGCCAGCAAATAAAAATGTATTTCTGGGTTCTTTACCCTGTTTGCGGTGCATCTCACCACACCTCAGCTTTCAGNCCTCAGTCTTTTGCTAACAGATTGAACTGACGAGGAGACACGTTCAAGGCACAATACAATATGAACTAAGAGCCGCAGGACTTAATTGTGCTCTGTCTCTATGGTGGAGATGACGCCATTCCTTTTGTCTGGGTTCAATTCCATGTTTGTCTTCATTAGTTCTTCCGTACCTAAAATAGTGACACCTGAGAGTATTCAGTCTTAATACTTCCCACTTTAATGCCACAACATTATCCGACGAGCAGAAATACGAGGTTCATAAGACTTTTTAGAAGGGCAAGGTAATGAAATCTAACAAGCACAAGGTGCTAATCAGGTTTCTGTTATGATTACTACAAAGCCAAAAGTCACTTTGATTTGTTCCAGACTCCTAGTTGCATGCAAGGCTTTTCTTGCAAAGAGATTCTTTTTTCCCTAAAGACATGCTTGTTAGGTTAATTGGTGATTCTAAATTAGTGTGGTTGGCTCTCTGTGAGCTCTATGATAAACTAGCAACCTGTCCAGGCTGTATCCTGCCTCTCACGCCATAATAGCTGGAACAGGCTCCAGCTCCTGGTGACTCTCAGTTGGACAAGCGGTTAAAGCGAGACAGACTTTTTTTGGGCAATCCTTTAAAAAGGGTTTTAGCCACAGCCAAAGGAAAATCATCAGCATTATATTAAAGTTATCTTTAAAACCAGTTTTGTTAACAGTGGTTTCTGTCATATAAGGTGACACTGACTCACTGCCTGAACTGTAGTTGGAACAACTGCACTTATGTGTTTAATCTCCTCCCAAAGACTCAGCTAGAAAAAACCCTGACAAAAACATACTGGAAATATAAACCGCAGCTTAATTCATAGCCTTTTCATTTTATTTCTACTGTCATGCACTAAGCAGACCAAGCTGTAGTTCACAGTACTGTTATGCACTATAGTGCCACTTCCTGTTGCTACTGTTTTACCAGCTGACGCACCCAAAAGCTGGGAGCCATGAATATCCAGATTGAGGAAGTCACTGAATGACCAAGATCCAATGCAGTAAAAATTCAATTAAGATTCAAAGAAAATGAAAAACTGCGTACCAAACAAAAGAAGAGAAACACTAATCTCAAGTGTGAAAAGATAAACAAAAAATAAAATACACAACCCCCTCCCCCCACAGACACACACACAAAAAAAACCTCAAAATTAAAAACAAACAAAAAACCCCACAGCAGCTGTAGTGCAGGGTCCAAATGCATACATTGCAGAGGTGACAGTCTGCTGAATTACCTGTGTGTGTTTTAATTCAGTGTAAGCTGTTTCTCAGATCCATAATAGCAGGTCACATGGTTCTGATCGACTCCAGTGGTCACATTGTTGTAGTTGTCTCCAGTGAGAGGTTAGGCAGAAGAAGGCGTGGGGGAGTGAGGAGCACTCTCACGGCCCATAGAGGTGTAGCAATCTCTGGATCCCGTTGTGGGTCTCAGCTTTTCACTCCCAGCAGTTTATCGAGCAGCAGTCAGCCAAAATGTTTGAGGAGCAGCGCTGCAAGCCTTAAAGGGATTTTCACCACCTTTAATTTAAGAGAAAGTGAGAAGGACAGCGAATATATTAGACAATTAGCAACACAGGCTGAGAGAGACAAATGAGGAGGAGAAGCTAGAGGATGAGGAAGGTCTGATGCAGTTCCTGTCTTAAGCAGAAATGGTATGTAGCAAGCAGAAGCATGCACGTTTAGAGGACAGCTTCCCCAAAGTAATAAGGAGACCCTAGCCTATTATGAAATTGCACATACATATACTGCCTTCTGTGGTTTGCCTTTCATCCATAATGATCCCATTTAGTTTTGATGTAAACTGAGGAGGAAGTATGAACACTTTCCTCATTATCAAACGAATGGTGGAGACGGCACAGGGCAAAAGAACGTGCTGATAGCTACGCACAGAATGCAGACACACTGAAAAAAAAACAACTTTTATTAGTTCAATGAATTCATTTTCAGGAAGTCACATCTTGCAAGGCACCTATAACACAAATTAGTCTTTCAAAACGAGCAAACACCCACTCACAGATTACTTGGAATCCAGGCTCACCTCATTTCAAATAGGTTCCACAGCTTTTTGACATCTCTCAGATTTGGAGCATAGGTTTACATAAAACCACCTCCTGTCTGTTTGACAACATATTTATTTGAATCCATGTAAGAGTTTTTTTTCTCCCCTTTTTAAACAATTTTAGTCTGCATGTGTAAGAAAACACTTTCACACAGTGCAGTTTGGTGCCATCAACCCCTCCCTTACCCATGGGAGACCTGAAAGGAGGGTATAAAGAAGGAGGGGGTGGGTGTGAGGAAATGGGGACAAGGAGCATAATTTATCTACCTGGAAACACCGAGCAGCCAAAGAATCTGGGGGAAGCTTTTTGTGTGTGTGTGTGTGTGTGTGTGTGTGTGTGTGTGTGTGTGTGTGTGTGTTGAAGGATTATTGGATAAAACTTTAATGGGCTCATTAAATACAATGTCTAAAACAAAAAGAAAAAAGAAAAACCTGACAGAGGAAAATACAAGATTTCGGGAAATACAAGGTTTTCACTTGACAGCAGTGGGGAGCATGCATGCCGAGTGGTTGCTATGGCGACTGTCACGTCTAGCCGTGCAAAAGGAAGGTGCGGATGGAGGGGTTCTCTCCCTCTCTCTGTGTTACAATAAACTAATAGAAACATCTCCTACGCCCCCCCCCAGGAAAACAGGCAGTCAACATTTACTCTAATAAATGATATTCCATGCATGAGAAAAACCAAATAATGGCACAAGAATCCAAATTCAGGCAGGGCAAGGTGGAATAGAAACCCTATCCAACAAAGATCATATTGTTAATGCTGCACAGTGCAGTTTTAGATTATAACAAAGTTCCTGGGAAGCACTGTGAGAGAATACTTGAAACCACATATCATCTCAGAGTGCATAAATAAATAACATGAGGTCTGACAGTGTGGAGTTAGATCAAGCAAGCTGTTGAATAATAGAAGAACTTTCCTGTAATGTGTTCAGATGTAGAGCATCTCTGAGAGCAAAAGACTGCAAACCATGAAAGCTGAATGCAGAATACAAACGTGCAAAACTTTGGATGTGTAAAACTAAGTTACTGTGACAAGCACTGAGCCATCAATGAGTTTAATGTCAGCTAAAATATTGAACTCAATATCTTACTGGGCACGTGAAACAGGCAACAACGTTTACTTGTGACAGGTTAGAAAAATATGATGAAGTCATTCAATCATGCATGCACACTTTACTATTGTTAATTTAAAAAAAAAAAAAAACTAATTTTTCTGCACCATCATCTTCCAAGTCTCATTAGAGGTAAAGACAGAACCATATAACCAACTATATTTAGCAAACCAAGCTGTCCAGGATGACTGTCTGCAGTTATCACTTCCTCAAACAGCGCATGTGATAAAATAGCCCATAAATATCGGTGGTACTTGGCAGCTAAAATATGCTGTGGTGAGAAAATATTTATAGCGCTTTCTCATAAGGCACCCTTTAAATGTTACTTTGAAAGCTGCAGTGAATGGCTTAAAAAAATTTTTTATTTTTTTTAAATGGACAGATTTCTGTGTTGTGCAGTAATAACTGCAAATATACAGAGACAAGAGGAAAAGAAGAGGAACTAGAGGAAGAAGGTTTTTTTTTTTTTTTTTTTTTAAATGCAATAAGTTTAGACACTACCATCTGAATTCAGGCCACTGTGTGTTTATGGTTAATTCATAATAATAAATAATGAGCTCTCTGGCTGATCTCTGTTCTCTGACAAGCCAAATGGTGTCCAGCACTTTTCCCCCTTTATCTGCGCACCCAGAGGGGTATAAAAAGAAATCTGATCTCAGTATGCATTATAAGCAAATACAGCCAAAAGGTCACAAAGATACGCAAACACCAACTAGGCTACTAGAATCAAAAGCAAATAAAGTAAAGACCTCAATCAAACACCAACTTCTATAGAAAAGAAACTTAATAAAAATAATGTAACATATGTAGTTTACCTGCAGGTGTGAGATTTACAGCTGCAGTCCAAACCTCACATACGGCTGCCATTTTCCCTGCCAAACCCCGTTAAGTTCAAACCAAGGTGCCAAATAGCAGCTCAAACGTAAGTGGACACCTTTATGCATGCAGATGACATCTTTGACCTATTTATATCTCCAGGGTTGTGGTCAATCAGATTAGAGCAACACAGCGAAAATTTCCAAGTACACTGATTTCAGCTACACACACACACAGATCCAGAATGAAAGAGGAGAGAGATGTCACTTCACCCCAGCTACTATCGAGCCCCAGCATCAGCTGACCTGCTACAGTGTGTCACTTCCAAAAAACAAACAAAATGCCTCCATCAACAGTTCACGACCTTCCCAAAGGCTCACAAGTTAGATCTCAAATATAATGTGACTTCTTGTGCACCAAATTCCTTTTTCTCTCAGGGTGCTACTTGCCTTTTTGGGTATGAATTATTGGATATTTTTCTTGTTCATGTTAAAATAAATTAATCAGATAAAATAAAATCAAAGGCAATCTGTGTTGAGGGGCTGCAACAAACACAGACTGATTCACTTTCAGGCGATAAAGAAAATATGACCGTGTGAGTATTTTTTAAATGCTACATAATGAAAGTACATAATGAAATACAGTGCTATAAGGCAGTGGTAAATGTTTAAAGTTAAGGCCTGAATTAGACAAGAAAGGCAGTTTACCACTTGTTTTACAAAGAATTAGAGACATGCAAAAGTGAGAGAACTGGTGAGGTACATTGTGATTTATGGTGTTTGCAGTCAAACTTGATCAGGAAAAAAATCCACCCTTATGAGAACTGCAGCAGCTGAAATTATAATAAATGGCACTTCAGAAATAAAGTTGTGTGCAGACTCTCTCTGATCAGACATGTGTCCCTGATTAGCCGTCACCACACTGTGGCCTTAATAATCCAGAGCAAGAGGACAGGCAGGAACGAAGGGTGTGAATTTGTTAGCAGATACTCCCTCGCCTGTCTGTCTCACTTCCAAACACACCGGTGGATCTTGGCATCCAGGTCTGATGAGCACCAGTAAGTGGCCCTCAGCCAAAGTAAGCAGGATGTGGATGTGATAATATCATATAGCAGCTCTTCCAAACTTGGCATTTGGTGTTATAAATCAAGTATCTCGAAATTTCCTAAAGGGCCCAGTCAGGACTAGATCATTTACAGACAGACTGCAGATGGCCACATCAATACTGTTATTTATTTAGTGGACAGCTAAATGAGAACCCTGATTTAATACTCACCTGTGGCTCTCTCAGATCAATAACCAATACGGTGACAAGGCACTAAATTACTCAGAGCTCGATCCCATTGAACATCTGTGGGATGTGCTGGAAACAAAGAGCTTGAAGCTGAACATAAAGGTTCCACAAATTATAATTTGAGCATTAATATAGCAGAAAATGGGTTATTTGCAATGTAAAGATCCACTGAAGCAAGGTCATCTTTAGCAGAAGCTAAAACCCACTTTTCTCTTCAGTAGACGTGTATCCCTTCCTTTCAAGCTACTTAATGTTCCCCACATTTATTAAGAGTTCCCAAACGAACAAATGTGAAATAGCAAAGTGCAGGCTGGAGCACAACACAAACATACTTTTTTAATATCATTTACATGCAAACTGTTGGGTACTGTTATTTTCCCACTCATCTCTGGGGAGATGTTTGGTTTTCTTTGAGATAATGCTCCTCCCGCGTGACAACCAGTGGTTTTTAATTTCACATATTCTTAGTCTGACTTGGTGATTTTCTTTTCACAATGACACTGAAATTGTTTTTAGTTAAACTTCCATGCTTTCGTGTTGTTTACTGTGTTTCCTGACTCTGATATCGGAATCTTGCAGCAGAAATCGAGACACATCAAACCAGACAAAACCTCTATTGTCCAAATTTGGTGAGACTGTGCAAACTATAGCCTCAATTTTCAGCTCTTAGCTAAGATCGGTATGGTCTTTTAATGCTTCAACATTCAATGCGCTGTGCTTTCCAAGATGCTCTTCTGCATACATTCATGATAATGAGTCAAATCTGAGCAACTGTTGCCTTCCAGACAGTCTGGCCACTCTGTCCAAGCAGTCTGGCCATTCTTCTCTGACCTCTGGGCATTTTAGACCAGAGAACTGCCACTCACTGGATATTTTATCTTTTTTGGACTTGTATCCCACTAGAGTAATATCAGTAGTTTGTGAAATACCTGCATCAGGCAATCTGGCACCAAAAACCATGCCACATTACAGTAATTTATATCACCTTTCTTCTTCATTGTGATATTTGATCTGAACTTCTGCAGGTCGCCTTGACCATGTCTACGTGCCTAAATGCATTGAGTTGCTCTCACGTGATTGGCTGATTAGATATTTGAGTTAACAAGCAGCTGTATTGTTTGTTTAATCTGATGATCTGTGAGAAGAATATAGCTTTTAAATCAATAGCATGCTAAACAATGTGAGTTGGAGGTTTGATTATATTTCATTGTCCTAAGCACCTTGCAGTATGGATTGATTGTATACAACTCTACTATACTGACAATAAAAATGAATAAATAAAAAATATAAAATAAATAAATTTTTTTTAAAAGAATCAGTCTGTACAGCCTGTCACTCCAATTCTCAGTTGCACAACCTCGACATGACTTGACAGCCAGAACAGCTGCAGACATAACAAGTGCAGCATGTAAAAACAGTTATTATTCGGCCTTCTATCCAATAATCTGGTACGTATCCCTACAGTGGTGGTGCCTCTCTTCCCTTCCTCCTCTCACATCGTTCCCAAAGTTGCTCTCCCGGGAGCCTAGGAGCAGCTCAAACAGAACAGGGTTAAGATTATACAAGATCCCAGCTGAGAATTCCCTGCAAAATTTAAACTCCATGAACCCCGAGTGGTAAATATTCATGACAGAGAAACGGTGGTATTCCAGGACAAGGGGGGAGCAAACACATCTCCGCACACAGGCATCTACAAACCATCTTTTAGTACAGACACAAAGCCAAAACAACCGTAAACAGTACACTGACACTGAAAGGGCATGTGAGAAACACATACACCCACACAGGGGAGGAGAAGAACCCTATGGATTTCTCAAGCTATCTGTGGATATATATCTGGCTACAGCACAAAGCCACGAGTCATGTCTGTCTGCACAACCTTGTCTGGGAATTGAGATGTTTCACAAGTTGGAGAGAAAAACCACGAATGCCTCCACATTTTTTTTTTTTTGTGAGAGAATAAAAATAGGAACTGGAAAGAGAATTCATAAGACAAATCTCCTGTGATTTAATATATCATCATAATCATTCAATTACCCGCTTTACAGGGTTGCTACTGAAAAGATTGAGCAGTCTATCAGATGATTAACACATCAATCTTATATAATCAGAGGTAGTTACTGAGAAAACATATGCAATTCTGTTACTAATAAATGTATTTAGATTAGATTCTGTGGAGAAAACATGTTTCTGGACCACAAATGATCATTAAGACCATTTGAACAAAGCTGAGCAACACCTTCAAAGGGTAGTAAAGACTGCTCTATCACTATGTGATCACATTTTATTGACTTTGATAGGTCCTCTTGTTTGCACTGCCTTTCGCCTGCAAATCAAATCAACCAGAAGCTAAGCTGCCCAAGTCTGCCGTGCCTGTACCTGCCTGCAAGACAAGTGGCCATGTTGTTTGACAAGCATGCCTTTCAGTGCTGGAAATTTAACAAATAGTGTCCTTCTGAAACCAGAAGGCAGCTTTAATAGTAGGCTACAGGGTGAGGCTTATGTACCAGAGGTCAAAATTCTGTTTGATTCCCCCACGCTCAGTGTTAAAGTGAACCCCAAATCACCCCTGGTGCATCCATTGGTATGTGCAACAAATAAAGAGCTTAGCGTGTGTAAAGTTAAGCACTGTATAAACCTGTATTAATGGGTAAATGATGCATATAATGTAAAAAGTGCTTTAAATGGTCTGTAAGAGTGCTTTATTTATATCTAATCTGTTGCATACCTGGAGTAGCTTTCACAAAACTAGTGAAAGGGACAGTCTTCCTGTGGTGTGCATGTACATAATTCAATCCAAAACCTCAACACCGCTGTCCCTCTTGTATGTATAAATCTAACTCTTTGGCCACGAGTCAGGGGAACTCTCCAAGCATCACATCATTGTCATTGTATGAAGCTGACTCAGAAGACCTGCAGTCCACCAGCAGGAAGAGAAACAGTAGATCATATCCTGTGTGTGAACTGTGGTTTACAACCAAAAGTGGGTGGGTGGGTGGGAGGTTTTAAAATTAGCTTGACTGTGAGAACCAGAAAAAAGACAGGCTGAAAGGAGAGAGACAGAAGGGCCAATCAGACTAAGGAACACAAAAAAAAATGTTTGGGAAAAAATTAAGAGCTAGAGCGATTACAGGAGCAGCTTTGGGTGTCTGTCAAGTGTAAAAGTCCCAGCTAAACTAACACATACGTAATCTTTACCTCAGCACTGACTCAGCTGTATAGCATATGAAGTCACATTAGAAAATCAAATGGCTCATTAAAACTTCATACTTTGGAGCAATGACCAGTAAGGTTTATTTGTGGGTGTGCCGCGTAGTCATGGGCCAAGTATTAGTTGTCTAAGATTACTCATGCTGTAATAAAATCGAGTTGAAAAACACCAGACCAGAGGCAAAAACCCCCCAAGTCTATAATGTTCCAATACACACAAGCAAAATGTTAGGCGGATAAAATTTCATCATAGTGACCCACTCACTGCAGAGGGAAATAAGTGGCTTGCCTTTTAGCTGTTAGATACTATACACTGTCCCCCAAGTGTACAGGCTCCATACTAATGGATGGATTTTTTTTTTGTAGCTTTTTTTTTAAATGAGCATATTCCAAAGAGAGGGTGTGTAACGTTTGTCGTCTTACTTAGCAATGAGCATGCTTACATGAGACTGTATGCAAACATTTTTTCTGCATTTTATCCCAAACATAGAAGTCCGTTAGGTGTGCTTTGCTTTGCTTTGGGAGTCAGCCTCAATTGGTCACTCAAGTTACTACACCTTGTGTTGCCATGTGGATTCAAATAATGTTTATTATTACAGTTATTTGGATAAAAAGGCTGTCTGCTGTGGCTAAAAACAATGCCACAAGAACACGCTCTGCGTCACGTGATCTATTGTTGATATAAAACATTTTGCTTATTGGAACTTAAATGAAAATTTCCAGCTTGGAGATTAATTGCTCTAACTTGACCTGCTCTTAATTTTTTTTTTTACCCCCCCTTTAAGCTAAAACGATAGATGCATAGAAAACATCTATGGGAATCATGCTGTAATAGTCTGCCAACTTAAAAGCAGTCAGCTCAACTATGCGATCACCGTGCAACAGCTGGACACCCCCATACGGTCTTGAACAAAGTAGTTTTCAGACAGGAAGTAGGAGCTGATAGGAAGAATGTCCTGGAAATCTAAATCAACAGGATATGGATGATTTGTAGGGTAAAGTTCACAGCACTCAGGAGCAATGAGTAGCCACGCCTGAAATAAGGTTCTGAAACTTCTTTGTATCTTTTTCTTCAAAGGGCATCAAATCCAGCTGATCTGGTGCAGAGCTAAGCACAAGTAAATACAGCAATCCCTTCCAAGAAGGAGTGATGTAAATACTCTGTAGTATGATCATCTGACATGAAACATGCAGGGGGAGATGTGCCACAGACTGGAGGGCGAACAGATCAAATTTGCAGGATCACATCAATAATTCTGAAAATAAAAATAATGATAGAATTACATGTTGATGTCCCAAACTGGCTTGTTCTTTAGGGTGTAGCATTACTGGCTGCCACAATTGAATTAATATCAGAAATAGGATTTCTTCTTAGATTGCTAATCATCCAGAGGCTCAGATTACAGATGCAAAGCCGTAGTTACTTTATTCTATACCTGTGTTACAGTGACTTACAGGGAAATCGTGACTCAAAGAGCTGAGAGAGAAGTGCTGTACTCTCTCTTTAACAGGTAACAGGAAATTGGCCATTCAGCATATCAGATACATTAGCCACTCCACTCGGCCTGCAGACTGATGGATGGCAAGTCACACTCAAGCTGCGACACCATTGATTTCCTTCTCATACAACCCCAAGACTGCTGATTCAAGATAATGTTACATTTTTAAAGGCTTTGCTGTGATATTGCGGTGATAAATTCAGGAGATTAAACTGATAAACGAGCTCAGACAACACTGACCAGTGAGAGTTATTTCCAGTACAGTGATTTATTTGTCTGGTGATGTTCATTGTTTATAGTCTATCATTAAATGTGTACTTTCATTTCTGGCGTAACATTGGCTTCTGAAGAGATGACTCTGAAGGCTGGAACATTGCTGCTATGAAACACTGGTGTTCTTGTCAGTGAAGTGAAATGTTTTCTAGTAATAAACATATCAAGATCTTTCATAACTGTTAAATTGTGTACACCCAGCGAGGCAGAGTCCCATTTAATGACATTTTCACATTACTTACCACGTCACAAAGCATCATGATATAAACTGTGAGCTTCCATTGATTCAAAACATTACGGGTCTTCCTAATCCTGTCAGCAATAAAGTATAATACAGATATATTTGCAACACAAGGAATGAATGGACTGAGTGGACCATACACAAAGTGCATTTCAAAGCCTTTGACACAATACAATAAGGAGTATGTGTATGCTGGGGTGACCCACTACCTTGCAGATGGTGTGCACCATGTGCTAAGGTTGTCTCCTTACTGCAGTGGTCTTGGTTTGATTCCAGCCCTGGCCGGCGCTGCATGCCGCCCCCACCCTCTCCACTGTTTCCAAAAAACAAGAAGGCAGTATGTGGCGAGTGCAGACACTCTTTATACAAGCGCCACAGAAGCATGACCTCCTGACAGCAAGAATATGAGCTCATTTGTTTGCAGGATTTGATTTTGAATACAGTGCAGTTCACAGTGTGTGCTTACTTTTCTAGGACATGCACAGTTTCGATGGTCAAGATTTCGAGTCGAGTAAGAATGTGATTTAGTTGATTAAAGGGAACCTTTGGTTGCTGCTAATATTAAAAATAGTTTCAGAAGTTTCAAATAATGTACAAATAATCCCTGCAAGACAAAAACTCAGGCTTCACGCTGCTCTAAACGCTCTGTTTTTTTACTCACGGCTCTGCATGATGTCAGTGAGGGTGGATAGTCTGAATTTGGTCATTTCAGGCACACAGCTGCAACCTCCTGCTTTCAGGAGAGAGACAATGAGAAGATAGTTCCCTTAAAGGGTAAATAAGGATTATTTTGAAATGTGAAACATGCAAATATATTCCAATAGAGTTCAAGGAAAACATATGGAGTTAAAAATTAGTATAATAGGCCTCCTTTAAGTGTGGAAGACCATCTTTTATGAATATCAACATGAAAACATGTTGTGGCTGGACACAGTATTATTACTAACTTGTAGCCAGTATCAGCCTTGGCTTTATTAAAGGGATGTTATAGGTTGAGGGCTTGTCAGACAGTCATGCTCTCTGTCAGAGGGATTACTGGTGTGGATCATTGCAAAGAGCTGTAAACAAAAGGCCCCACGTGCACAGCTCTGAGAAGAGCAGATAAGAAAGCGTAGGAGNGATCTCTGTGCCAAGCAAGGAGCTGACTGATGGATTTCGCACACATCTTCTTTGTGATGAACAAAAGAGCAAAAGAGCCCCCTTCTGAGTGCATTCTGAAGAGGAGCACCATTTTACCATTCATGTCATTTGTCCTCAATACACATTGTGCATGAGTGAGCAAACACACCCCATGGTGCTACGGCATGCAATTAATGTTTGTCGGGCACATGGGTCTCATGCAGGAATACTTTCAGGAATGGAGTAAAACCCAGTCCACATTAAACAATTCTCAACACTGCTTAAATTCAAAGTGAATCTGTGAATATATCTGACAGATTCAGCAACATCATAGCATTGTCTGTGCTGGTATCAGCAAGTGCAGCATCTTGGCTCCACAAAAATCTGAACAGAGTAATGCTTGCCAAATGACATAAGCTGAAAGCAACCCCCTTCGTTTTTAGAATTAATGACATTACACAAGCAAATAACAACAGAGATGCCATGTCAGCCTCTACTGGAAGGTCAAAAATGTGCGGATTAGACCATCATTAATACTGAATCTGGATTATAACAATCCTGAGGCAGCTCAACTGCTTCAGATTACTTCTATCCCAGCAAGGGCAATGACAGACAATGGCACTTTTTGTTCCCCTAGAACTGACAGTACCGCACAGTAACAAAGGAAGACTCATTTCTAATAGGGTCAGGAGTGATTAGACAAGCGGCAGAACTGGCAGCTCACAGAGACACCCAAGATCTCCCAAAATCCCTAGAATCAGACGAGATTTGTCAGATCCATTGATGACCTAACCAACTCCAATTAACCTATTAGTGCAGTTTGCTGTTGTAAAACAAGTTGAATTGTCAATGCAGCCTTTGAAGATATTTTATTGCAACACTAGCCTGTACTGAAAACAGATTTAGCATTAACACATCTTTGCAGCATCACTTAGCTTTGATACAAATGGCACCCATCTGTCTAGACATCTTCACAGATCTTGTGATGACAGCCAATCCATTTTGGCCATTGTGATTGCAGTCATGCTTTTGATGCATTATTTATTAGTCTCCCACAAAAAAAGTCTACAATTTTACACTGAGATCTAATAAACTGAACCACAAATGTAAACGCTGAAGCAGATTACGGTGTCATATTGGAGTTGTTTATTTTGCTACATCTTTAAAGTTTAGAAAAACATAAATGACACGAAGGCCTTCTTTAGAAAGTATTATGTTATTCTGACATAAACAGCACCCATTTTTCTTTCTTATGGCTTCAGAGACATCTGAAAAGGGTGGACTGGGAATGGGATAATCCCTAGAATTAAAATTAATCTAGAGACTTCAGAAATGCTTGTTCTAATATCTGGGGCTTCATAAGCATTCTTTCACTCAAACTAAAATGTGTTGTTTCAATGGAAAAAGCTCACAAGACAGACAAAGAAGCAAAGCGGAGATACAAAGTATATTAGAGGGAGTCTAACAGAAAAATAGAAAGGAAGACATAAAAATATGAAGCCTGAGGATGTAAAGAGGGGGAGGTAAGAGAATCTCAGAGACAGAGTGAGAGAAAAAGGAAAGAAAGAGGGAATACAGATCAGCCAGTGTGACCTGTCCTTGCCCGGCAAAAAACAAATGACATCAGGGTAGCTGCCAATCAGCTGAGCTTTTTTTTTTGGCCCTTACACTTTCCTATTACTCATAAAATGGAGACACGTGACTAGCTGTAATCACACCATGGATTATTGTAAATTGAACTTAGCTAACAGTGTTTTAATTACTGAATTAAAAAAATAAAACTTAATTCTGATGGATTCTAATTGTTTCAGCAAATAAACAACCACAGCCTTTTAATTCCATGTGCAAAAATATGGCTTCAGTAAACCAATTCTGCAACCAGTTCAGGCCAATTCAAGCACAGACACATTAAAAAGAGAGAAAGAAAATGTAAATGCAATTACTCCGGTTAATGTGGCTTGCTTTAATAAATTTAATTAGATGCATCTTTGGTGACAATACAAAAACCATCACAAGTGGCAGCGCTGCAGGAACTCTCAATGGCTGCCATTTAAAAGCCAACAATCTCATCACGCCGTCACTGAGTGGAGTCACTGCTTGGCTTTAGAGCAAACCAGACATGAGAAGCCTGCTTTTGTTTACTCTGGGAAGGAATCAAGGACAGCGTATCAAAAAATGATGCATGAATCATCGTAAAAGCTTAATCGTGACAATTGTTAAGGGAAGGTTTAGCAAGGTTATCAATTTTTTTGCTGCATTCATAACTTTATTTAGCAATTAAATCTTAAATCTCAAGTTTCTGTATTTGTAATATTATTTTATAGCTCCTCTATGAATTTGTCTGAAAGTTCCAAATTTTATTGTGTCCAGATGAGATGTGAACAAAACCCCATGTTTAAATTAGAGAGAGCAATCTCATATGAAAATTATTTCATATCTTGCGAGAGCCCAAAGGTTGCCCCTGCTAATCGAGTCATCTTCTGCTCCAGAAGAACAATTTAAACACTTTTTAAAAAATAATCAGCTTCAAATCAATGCTGAGATCTATTTACTCTTGGGAGTGAGTGGGCGTGTTCACATACACACTCAAAGAGGGTTATTTCTTTTTTTTTTCTTGGCCTTTTTGCCTTTATTGCATAGTGCAACGGTGAAGAGTAAACAGGAAGGTGGGGAGAGGGAGCAGGGGTGGGGGCATGCAGCAGGGGGCCTCGGACCGGGTTCGAGTCGGGGCCACTGACTTCCAGCCCTAGGGTGTGTGGTCGCCTGCTCACGCCATGATCTAATCTGGCACCCACAACATAGAGGGTTAAGCATCTTCTAATGACATGCAGTGTGTTTGAGAGTGAGATGGATGATGTTATTCTAAGATGACATGCAGCAGATATCTCATCTGTACTTGATAAATTGGCTACCTGCAATAAAGTCTTGTGATAAGAGCCCAAATCAGGAAATGTTTACTGCATATTAACCAGCAAAACACACTTAAAAGTTTCTAAAATATAACATGTAAGAGTGCTTTGAAGAAGTCAGTCTAAAGGCAGCAGTACCCACCAAGTAATGTAGAAGTGTGACTGACAAGTAAATGTCACCTATACTTGACCTTCCCCCCACCACTGATTCATTAATGGTTTAGAGAGACCAACACGCACTGCAGCCCTGAACTATTCTAGCCATTACCCGAGCGAGGTGCTGAGGTGTGAGAAAGCAAATGTCAGATG
>JASGAU010382419.1:22959-39755 GCA_030220045.1 Australoheros facetus
ATCGACAGTAGAGAGAGTCTGGAAATGGGGGAAAGATACGGGGGAAGACACGCGGGCAAATTGGTGATGGGCATTTGCATGTATGTGGTCGCCGGCTTCACCACTAAGCCACCCAGGCGCCCCCCAGCACCAAAGTCTCTGTGATGTCCAACTGAACACAATAATTAATTGTCAACTGAATTAACAGTGTGCGTGTCATCTCCTACACACTGCGTTAAAGCAAAAGACTTGCCTAAACCAAAGCTGAGTATTGTGTTCTTCATGTGGGAAACACCAAGTTCAGGTTCATGGCCTAATGTGATTCTCTGATGCACTGTCCAGAGTGCATGTGTGAAAATGAAGTCCTTAGATTTCTTGTTCTGATTTCTCAGCTGTCAAAATACAACTATGTAAAATGGAGAACAGAGATAGATGCAACCATCATAATTACAAAGCTAGAAGTAGCAAATGTTTGTGCTTTTTGCATGATAATGAAAACAAACTTGGTTCCTTATTAAAAATGTTTTATTTAAGTTTTAAATAAGGGTAAAATGAGCGATAGGGCCCATGTAGATTTTCCTCTGCTCTACATAATTGTATACATAACCCACCCCACCCCACCCCCCCAAAAAAACCCAGAAATAAATTCAGGATGTAAATGTAAAAAAGTCGGCACCCCTATGATCTCTCTGTGTGCTTTAGGGGGAGGGAACCCGGAAACAGACACCCGCCCGTCACAATCATCCCAGCCGGATCAAAAAGGAAACCTAATTGGACATATGCAAATAAAAGAGATGTTAAAAATTCCTCTTTATCATTGGGGGGTGCATTTTGGCACCAGTTACCACAACATTTCAGCTTTCCCGGCTTATGCTTGGTGTATGAACTGAAATGTGCTTCCACCCCCTATTTTCGCTCTCTCTCTCTCTTACTCTCTTCAATTCCCCCCCCAATATTTTGACAATAACCAATTACAGACAAAGGAATGCAGGACGAAATATGTGGCCTGGAGCATGCAGGATTTTATATCAGACCCCACACCGATATGGTAGTAACAACAAGGGTGGGGAAACTATAAAAACCGCCCTCTGCTTCACCTCTCCCATATTTTTGGCATTTATGGAAAATGACAACCTCGGTGGCAGCCAGAAGTATCAAGCTACTGGAAGCGCACTAATAAGAACAATCGAGCAGATATGTGGGAGTTTTGGCTTTTTTATCAGGACTAAAGTGCACAGCGCTGAAGGACCAGATACCTGCTGGTGCAGCCACGCATGAGAAACAGTGTGCCACTCAAGCTGAACATGACGAAAATGGACTCCAACTAGTCTGCACTAATGAGTTTTTGCAATGAAGCTGAAGGCATCTCTGTGGCTAACTAAGCGGCTAACTAGTCCCCTGCTGTGGCCCAGCTGCTGGATGTGATGTTACAGCAATGAATTGGCAGAAGTACAGAGCCCTTTTTGTTTATTTCCTCTTGTAATTTAGCCAAGTTGGACAGCCATCGCTGATGGCTCAGAGCACCGCGTCCATGTGTCAAATTTGGTTTAAAATGTTGCCTAGCACACGACAGACCCAACATTTACCCCGCGTCAGATTCGGCCCAGCGAATAACCACCACAGCAACACAAAACAGGTTACCATTTCTTTGATGCAATATCCCAGCATGCTGTGCTTCAAACAAAACCAGCAGTCCTAGCTTGTCTTGTCTCCCTCCTCATCTTACACAAGGCAGTCATAAAAGACTGCAAATGAGGGAGTTTCTCAGTGTGTTCAGAGAGTAAGGCGTTTTCCCTCTCTAGGGAGGACGCATCTGATGATCAAATCCTTTCCTGTCTCCTTGTTGAGCCCCTCTCTCTGTAGCGGAGTACATTTCCGTCTCTAACGCCAGTCATGTGTCACCCTGCACTGCCAACCAGTTTTGATAAAAGGGCTACGTGAAGCGAATTTCAGATGAATTCAATATGTTCAATATCTAAAATGATAGAGTGATATAACATAACCATGCGACAATGAATAAAACAGTTTTCACTTCTTTTGTCTTCCTCTCATTTTCAAACTACAAACATTACCAACTGCAACTAGCACAACACAGTAATTGCGGTTGTTGTAAATGAGGTTGTCTTTTCAGTAGCATGAATGGCAACTGTAGCAGAATAGAAAATGTGTTATTTTGCAAAAATAAATAAATAAAAAATAGGCAGTATAGGGCCCCAGCATTAAAAATATATATCCCATGATGTATATTTGCCTTTTGTCTAGTCTCCAGATGCAGAAAGAATGAACGTGGGGAGGAATAAGTTTCAAACAATCCTCAGTTCACCAGCGGTAAAATAGACGTTTGTGTGAAGAGCCACCCACTGACTAGGCTGGGCCCACAAAGAGACGCACTGTGAAATTCAGCCCTGAGACACATCATTATTATGATCACCCTGATCTCTAACCTCATTTTGCTCCTTGCCATGATTCTCCATGAGAGAAACCACTCTGGTTTTTGATGACTGTCTGTGATCCCCGCTCTCTGTCAACTGCCACACAACTGTCTTATTCTGTGAGATATTATGAAAACGGCAGGCCACGAAAGCAAGCCAGCAGATATTGGAGGAAGTAGTCTGCTAGCACACACTGCTCGGGTTATTATCCCCATATGTTGCCATCACTGTATCTCCAGGGCTTGTAGTGCATCAGTGAGTGAGGCTGTTATCTGCTCCAGAGTAAATCAAAAGCATTTCCTTTACATGCAAGTTCTTGGCTTTTTGGAATATGATATGGATTTGTTTAAATGATGAGACGTCATAAGAGTGGGACGCCTTAGTTTCGCTTTTGCAACAGATTTCTTCAGAATAAAAGCATGCTCATGCTAACCAACAGAAAGAATACACAAGAATTTTTTTTTTTTCTCACTTAAAAAAACATTTTGGAATCAAAATGCTGTTAGAGCTGAAACAAATGTTTAATCAAGACTTTGTTTATCCTCCTTCTATTTTTCTGTTTTATAGCAATACAAATCAGAGACTTGATATAAAAGACATAAAGTCACCTTCTAATCATTGACTGGTAAGTGGACTGACATTCTGAGGCCTCGAATTTAGCATTTTGGCTGTCACCCACTAGATATTTGGATCCAAGCACCTGACTGACCTACTTACTTACCTACCTGACTGTAGCACTGGCTAGCTGGACTGGCTGGCAAGATGCACCCTTTAAGGGGCGGATGTGGCTGTGAAACTGACAACACTGCCTGGCCAAGTGGTAGCATCTTATTAAACATAAGGTAGCCACACACCCCAAAGCATATTTCATTTCATTTTTTCATTTTTATTTTTATTTCATTCAATCAACATATAAATAATTCTTATGACACCCAAAAGAGAGAGAAAAAAAAATCATGAATGAAAAGGAGCAGAAAGAAGTATAAACGTATAATATCTGCCCCTCATTCACACAAACACACACACATGCGTGTATCTTGCATTATATTCTATTATATGAGTTACAAAAGAAAACATGTTCCATGAAAATTGCTCATTATTGAGAGCATAAATGGATAAGGAAGCCGTTTTATTGAAGTCATCTACCTTTTTCTCCATTTTTGTATCTCAGTTTGCATCAAAGCTGACTGTAATTACAAAAAACAAATGTCCTTTCATTGTAAGCAAATGGTGTAGATCTGGCTTTGTGTGTGGCTGAGCACAAAAAGCTTTGGCAGCATTTGGGGGAGTGTTATTGTCGACAGTGTGCTTTCCCAGTGGGAAAACATACTGTATGACCAAATGTTGTGATGATTACAAACAGACAGTACAGCACAGTTTTGTTCATTAGCATAAATCTTTCTGGTTACAAATGAAGAAAATGGATATGGAATTATGAGCTGCGAGTTATTCATAACAATGCTGCAAAGTCAACATGTTCCAGCAGTTATAGATTAGATTTCCATAGCTGAAGGTCAGTGTGTGACAAAGTCATGGAATGGCACGTATTTTCTTACACAGATGACTCAATGCAATCGACCACAAGAGCACAGTGCCTTCTATACTCTCACGCCAAAATTATTATTAATAACTTTGCCAATTGGTGATTTATTTTCTAATGGAAAGCATCTCACTTGATGACACTAAACAGAGTAGGGCTATAAACATGCAATAATAATGTCATCAATCAATTGCCAAGCAGTCCTTATGAGATCTGAGCATTTTATTGACAGTTAACATCTGGAATAATATTTTAGCAATATAACAATTAATTTTCCTGATAATTAAGCAGTGTCAATAGCTGTGAAACCAGCCCTGTACAGAGTGAATAGATAGATGGGGCACCATCTTTGTTTTGTGTGTTACCATGCTAATGTTTGCTCATTTGTACAAGCTGATTGGAAACACAGGAACCACAGTGCAGTGGTTTTCCCGCAGACCTGGGCTATTTTTGTGCCGCCATAGGCTTTCTTTAAATAGTAATTTTTTTTTGTGCACAAGTCCTACTAAACACATTCCAGATAAGACACATGCCAGCCAGCCTGCCACCCACATACACATACACATACACAGCTCATTTGAATGCTTCCTGCTGCTCTGTGCCCACCTTGCAATGCCAACCCTGGATCTTGGGCTGGATTTGAGGGTGGTTTGGATTGGCCGTTGGGCTCGTTTTGTCACCAAAACCTGAAAACTCTATGGACTAATAGTTGAAATTTCACCCAATGGTGGTGCCAGACAAAAGCGGAAGAGTTTTCTAAAGTTATAACAAGTCACTCTGTGTGAATGCCGATCCAACAGAACAGCAGCTTGGCATATCCATTCATACAAAAACCGGAAAGCCCCAGATGTTTTCTGCAGCCCTGTTGGGCTCGATTTATATGCAATTCTCTTATTTTTTCCTGTTGCAATTTACTGTCAGCAGTTTAAAGTTTACAGCCAGGCAGAAATACACATTTTATTTTACATAAATACTGGCAAGGATGTAGGCAGTGTATAATTCCGTGTCTCTACTGCTTATCACTCCATCTCTGTGGTTTTAGTGAAACCAAATCCTCGCTCTTTATTTTACACGGAAAGACTTTTGCAATTCAGCCACATGACAGCAGCTGAAATTATATTCAAAAACACTGACAAGAATTCAGTAAAATGTAGCACATTCAACAGTCTTATCCACATCTTATTTACAACATACTGCATGATGCAGACTGCCTCAGATTATCATCACAGGCATTAGCCTATCATGCCTATCAACATGTTGCACATGTTGGCTAACCCCTGACTGTGGTTTCACTGCCGCATCAAACTGTTCTCACTTCAACACGTTTATCACAATCACAAAAAAAGAAGAACAAGAGGCCTCAATGCTACACAGCCTCCCAAAGTCAGAAGTTAAAAGCTGCTTTTAATAAAAGAGATCAAACCCTGTTCTCCAAGTCACATCCTTTTCAGCTCAACACTAAAAGTGACAACCCAGATATTGAATTAATGCTCATCTCTGTCACTGCAGGCCTTTGTGATGATCAGCACATTTGCAAGTATTACAAGTCTCAGCATTTATTCACAGTCAACTAATAAAAAAGCACTCGTGTGTTAAGACAGTTTTTCTGCAGTTGTTTCGGAGCGATCAAAGAAAAAAGGTATCCTTTTGAATAACCCTATTGTACTTGGGTGAAATTGTTTACTGGTGTTTTTCCAGTGCCTTCAAACTGCATCATATTTCTGAAAACACACAATGAAAATATTGAAGGACTGACATAATGATCACAAACAACTCCCTGTGCCGCAGCCTTGAAAGAATGAATAGGAAATGAGCTTCTTTAGTGAGCATCCATTATTCATTAAGCACTGTACTCCTCCATGTCAACACCCTCGGTAGTGACACAGCCAAACCATTATTTCCTCATTCTCACTCTTTCTCTCGCCCCAATTACACCCAGCTTTCATGTTATCTCCATATGATCAGCTGCCAAAAGCTTAACACGATATAAACTCTACAACATACAACAACTAAACTAAACCAACTGTACTTGATGCTAGCTGAAAGAATATGACCTGGCATTAGTGTTTTAGTACAGATAGGAGCCCCCGCAACTGAGCAGTTTATGGAGATTGAACATGCGAGAATAAATCTACCTGGCCTTACATGAGACTGATAACATAAGTCACAAGATTGCATGAGCCCTTGATCCATCTCCATACTGGCTTTAGAGTATACTGTGCTGCAGCAGAAATGAGGGGAGTTTAATGTGCTTTCTGCTTTCTATATGTGCTGTCACCATGTGACACACAGCCACTTTTAGAATCAATTAAAGGCCACTTTAAATGCTTCCAAGCAGGAACAGTGAAACTCAGTGCAGTTTGAAATGATAGTGTCAGTGACATTAAATAAGGAGCTAATTCCAGACGCTGTTTAGAAACATCAGCAGTCTCCACACACGCACATGCATAGGAGTAAGGTTCAGTTTCACACTATTTGCATCATTTTTTTTTCCTACATGGCAGAGTTGATTGTACATTATCATAAACATCGAGCTATAAAATGCAATGTGTAGGTGTAACATCTTCTGTGCACCTAAGATGACAGCATTTTGATTCACACCGAGAATGAACAACCGGCCTGAAAAGAAATCCTTAAAACCCGTATCTTTTTCCTTCTTAGCTGCCAGCGTGATCACAGCCTCTGCGCTGCCCTTTGTTTTCCAGTGCAAACCTAATATTTGTTTTTCCGAGTCATCTATTCAGATAAAATAAAATGGACTGAACATGTTTTAAGCCAGAGTGGAAGATGTTTGCTTTCCCTCCAGCTAAATCAGGCCACTGTGTGAACAGAGTTAATCTCTTCTGAGCTCCACCCTACCTCCACTGAGCAGGTCACTAAATTAGGTTGTCCTTTTTTAGCTAAAAATGCTCACTTTGCATGTTAAATTCATAACTGTTAGGAAACTAGCCTGACCAGCAGCTGAACCTTGTGATTATTTTTTTTTAAAGGTTTTGTCCATCTGCTGCTTCTTTCTGCACAACACAAGCCAACATAAGCATAAAGATACTTAAAAGATTACATTAATGTGTGTGTACTATTGTCCAAAAACCTCTCTTCTAAAAGCTTTATAGTCTACTTTGTAAAATGCTTATGTATCAACTTCAATAAAAACAACCAAAACACTATGTGCTGCCTCGGGTAGGTGCAGGAGAGGTAACACCCGCATTATTACTTGTGGAGTGACATCATTCTGTAAGCCTCAGGCTATATTCTCTTACTCAAACCAGGTGGGCTGAACCCAGTGGTGTCTAGTCTAAAATTAATATGGAGGGTCATAAAGATCGTTGGTTACATATCTTTTTTTTTTTTTTTGCACTAAATTAGGTTTAGTTTTTCCTCTGGTTCTACACTTGTCTTACAATTTCAGGAAAAGGAAATAAAACCTCGTCTGAACTGCTCACAATCCATGGCCGTGCTCAGGATGTAACCTGTTCTGAGGCATCACGAGTAGAAATTGTTTCATATTATGCGGTCAGTTGCGTTTCCTGTCCTTGAATTTTATGAAAAATTTCCACACTTATTTCTCAGGGCACAAATTAATGTTGTGAAACCCTCTTACATTAACAAGCTAAACCGTTTTGTTTGAAAATGACTCACATGATTAATGAGTTATCATTATTATTCCAGTGACTAATCATTGTAGGTATGCATAACTTGGCTTCTCCATCATTATTACAAATAACACTGAAGAGAGGTGCTAAATGAGACTTTTTTTTTTTTGGAGTGACATAAAAATATAATTTTAAAGTCTATTTAACTGATTCACTCTTTCGTACCTCATGTGCTCAGCTCCGCTGTTATGTCACAGGAGCAACTTACAATGCCTCCTTTGAACAGACGTGGGTGAGATCTGAAGCATCTGAAAAGAGAAAACTTTGATCTTTATCCAGCTGTTTCAATGCTTCAACTTCAGCTGAGTCTTTAACACAGCTGACAGTAAACAAAAGCAAATTTGCCCAACTTCAATTTGTGCTTACAGGGCTGTTCTAAAGCTGTAGTCACTAAAATACTTAGATTCTTATCTATCCCACTGAAGCATCTGATCAGCCACAAATTCATTCTGCCGCATGGCAACAACCTCAAAGCTAGAATCATAAAGATCTATCTCCAGCAACAAAAACGAGTCACGCAACAGCAATATATTTTCCTTTTAGAATGATACCTTAAAATGAAAACAGACTAACATTTCAGCCTGAAGAAATTTTCCTTCTTTACAAACACTGCGCTAAATATATATATCAGATATCACACATATGCTATGCATGCATTTGCCAGTGTAAAAAGAGAGGGGAAAAAAAGTGTTGGCTGCTCATAGATATACTATTAGGGCAAAAGTATTGGGTCACACCTCTTAATCTCTGAATTCACATGTTTTCTGTCTTATTGCAACAGGTGTATAAAATCAAGATCCTAACCATGGAGTCTGCCTATACAAACAACTGTGAAAGAATGGGTCATTGTAAAGAGCTCAATGAATTTGAGCATGGTACTCTAATGGGATGCCACCTTTGCAACAAGTCAGTTCATGAAATTTCTTCTCTCCTAGATATTCAAGTGTTGCTGCAAAGTGAAAGTGTTCAAGAACCACAGCAACTCAGCCACAAATTGGCAGACCATGTAATGCTATAGAGCGGGTTTGCTGAGTGCTGAGGCACATTGCGTGTAAAAGTGTCCAACACTCTGCTGACTCAATAACTGCAGAGTGCCAAACCTCCTCTGACATTAATATCAGGAAAAAGATCTGCACTGGGAGCTTCATGGCATTACACTGGTTTCCATGGCAGAGCAGCTCCTGTAGATGTAATGTGGACCAGTACTTTTGTCCATATAGTGTATGACTTCTGAGAAAGAAGACCAATGGCAAAACAAGATTTCTTTGTTAGGAATGATAATTTGTTGCAAAGCAAATGCTGCAAAATAATCAAGTGGTACTGGGAGCTTTATCCATTGCCAGAGGAAGCCATTGGAAGGGAAAGTCATACACACAAAAAACAAACTCAATCAGGAAGTGGACTTGGTTGTCTATGTCACTGTTTACAAAAAAGTCCTCATTTTGCCCAGCCAGACAAAAAGACAATCTTTAAATTCTCAGACTAAACCTGGGTCAGTAGTATTTCCGAAAAAATAAAAGGATCCCTAAACTGAGTCTCCATGCAGCAGTGCTGGTCCTGGGTGTAACAGATGAGATGGTGAGGAGTGATGTGTTGGAGAAAAAGGGGCAGGGCTGCATTTAGCAGTTTGCACAGCTGTAGATGGTCCTTGCAGCAGCCACATGTTTAATGTGTGTAACAAGGCCTCCTTGGCTGGTACACCCTTTGTGTGTGTCATTTACAGTAAGTCCCACTTCACTGTGAGGCTACTGGCCTGTCTAGATCCTACCAAAGAACCTCCACAGGAAACAACACACCACTAACATGCTGCTCCTGCTTTTTTTAGTTTGACTGTTATCACAGTGTTTTCAGTTACAGTTTGCACCATTTATCTCACATCTAAAAATAGGAGATGCATATTGCACCCAACAGTTGCTCCTCCTTATTACTTTTTATTTATGCATGTCAAGTTTTTTTTTTTTTTAATGGAATAGCAGGGTTAAGCGAGGGTTAACTTTTTTATCTTTTTGCACCGCATGACTTCAGATATGTTTTATCATTATTAAATCATTTAAGGATGAAGCCAAAATCCAAAAGGAAGACTGCAGGGTTTGATTTCTGCAGCATTCGCCGCAAGCACAAACAAGCCTGTGGTTGCGACATACTGCAGCTTAATAGGATTCAGCAAGCTTCTGCTAAGGAAAGCAGAAAAATAACAGGTTGGATACAAATACTATCTGCATCAAAAGGAAGATCTTAGTGTGACAATTCCCATGCCTAATTCATTAGCCCTTCTTCAAGGCTATAACCATTTCTGCTGGCAAATATCTGACAAGTTCTGGGTCAGACCAGACTCATCCCTAAATGTTGCAACTTTATCCCAATTAGTTCCTTCTCCGCCTATTTGAGAAAAGTGTGAAAAAGTGTGTTTGAAAAAAAAAACCTTCAAGCAGAGTCTAGTTAATGTATTTGCAGCCGAGGAGAGAGAGAGCACAGCACGATGTGTAGTCTCGCGTGGTAGCTCAAAGTTAAGCATTTCCAGAACTTAAGAGAGAAGTGGGAGATAGAGTTTTTTTTGGTGGTGGTGGTGGGTGGGGGGTGATCTGCAGGGATTAGTTCCAAGGCTGGCAATTTAAGGTTTATATCCAGCAAGCTGTTAGAAACTCCAGGTATGGACAACTCATTCCTGCCCACCTCGCTGTGGATTTCATTAATCGTCACATCTGTTCATTTTGCACACCTCACCCACGCTAAAATGCACTTAAGTTCACCACATTCCAACATACCATGTTTTCAGTTCTATCTATAGCGGAGGGGGGGNAAGAACATCTTGGCAGTGATAAAAACACCAATTAAATGTAGGCTGACAAAAACTGCTGCAGCTAGAAACTGTTGAGTAGTTGCACCACTTTATTACAAGACGAAGGCGCCAGTGCATACAGCCTATATGCACTCACACTTCTTTCTTGAGACATAACAAAAAAAAAGGAGGCACAGAACATAACATGGACAGGGCCTTTTGATTATGGCAGAGATTAACTTACATCTGGTATCCTTCAATAGAGCAAGTACAAATTACCCTCGACGAATAGAGTTTCACTCGAATCAAATATGAATAGCAAGAAGATGAAAGCCAAATCAATCTGCCAGCAGCACTCAGCAGTCAAATGTTATTTCTTCCTGCGGCCCTACACAGACTCATTTGTCTTGGCGAGCACAGACTATTTGTTTATTTCATTGCATCCTCATTAGTTTCTGCCAGAGCTATTTGCAATTCTTCCTTGGGTCTATGCTGTATAATTGAAATGGAATTCAGACCCAGACTGTCTCTGTAAGAGACGAAAGAGAAGATAAAGAAAATGAGCATTAAGGAGAACACGTCGCATGGCAGCTGCATTCAAACTGAACTAAATGACTGCTTTGAATAACAGGAGGTGTGTTACGGAAACACTGGAAAAATAAAGAACTACATACACAGTACAGTATATTTTTTTAATTTTAAAAGAAACCCTTTATGCGTTTCCTAATTTCTGTCATATACATGGTGGGTGCTTATATTAAAGAGGTTAGTATATGTACGATTAATCCCAAAGAACAAAAAGCTCGCGCCTCAGACTGCTCCAAACAATCAGATTCGTAGTTTCTTTTTCATGCCCTGTGAGAACAGATATGCTTAACATGACCACCTCAGTCACAAAGCTCTTGCCTTCTGTTTGCAAAGGGCAAGCAATTAGGAAAAAAAGCTGGCTTAAAAGGGAAGAGGAGGAAAGCTAAAATGGATTGTTTCAGACAGTGGACGAAATACGGGGGTCCACCAAGGCCTGATATAAAGTGAATATGAATTATTTCTATCTGTGAATAATGTAGACTAATCCCATTGAATTCAGGAATAAAAAATTCGGACTGGAATCGGTTTCTAGACAACATGTGACTGATTTGTCTTCCATAGTCTAGCAGGAAGAAGAGCTTGGTGTGCCTTAAAAGAGTGGACCCTTGTTTGAGAGAGCAAAAGGAAGTCGGGCTTCTCTGGGAATATCCTTAAGATCCTTTTTGTTGGCCATAATGAACCAGAGATTACAGGAATTTCTTATTTTCGGGAGCGATCAAAGTTCAGTCTAGCGGCAGCTCTGCTCAGGGTGCAGAACCTGGCCCCATCAGGTTGACTAACAGACTTAATAAATGTAGTGGCATCTCTATAAATTTGCCTAATGTTATGGCCCAAAATACTGTATCGTGATAGCACAAAGGCAACTTGGTCCACTGAGGGCCAAGCAATAAAAATGAAAATGTGACAGAAATTTGGAATTATTTTCACTGTAAGATTAGGAATCTGTCTCAGCATGGTGTTTAAACTGAAGTCTATTCATCAGTATAGGCTGTCAGTGTGACCTCTCTTATTAAAGGTCAATGGAGCACAAATCTGATTGTGTCTTGGTTTCATTTTTATAATTTCCACGACCTGATAAGAAAAATGTCAAATAGAGCATTGAATCTCCTCTTCCGCTGAACCAACAAATTGTCACAATCTGCTCCAAGGATGGTGTCCCTGACCTCTGACCTCCCAGGGGAGAGTCCTTCCTTTTAGGGATTAATGTCATTTCTGGTGATTATTACATTAAAACCAATATTCAAATGTTTAGCAATCAAATAATATTAATAATTAATAATAATAATAATAATAATAATAATATTAAACGGGAGTCAAATTTCAATCTGACTCAAAAACCTGAGGGGAAAAAAGGTAAGTCCTCCCATGATTGCAAGGCTAAGGAGACTATCCATGAAATCTGAAGTACCAAACACAGCCGTGGTCACCGACATGTTGAAACTGGCACAGCAGCAGCCCACATAAGAGTCAGCTAGCAAGTATGAAGAAAAGAATGATTTTTTTTGTTTGTTTGTTATGTTTTCAAAATACAAACGGATGGGAGAGGGGGACACCAAGACGGGATCAAGAGAAAACTCCAAACGCTTGATCCATTAACCCACATTCATTGACGCACCGGGTGGACTGAAGTCTCTGCAGGTTGTCAAAAGGACAGCTCAGAGAATTTGAGCACACGATGAAGATGGTGACTTTTCCGACGAATACATTCATTGCCACGTTAAGGCTGAATGCGCACCTGAAATGGACGCTAAATGTGGAAAAAATCCCACGCGCTGCTGTGCGTAACGGACAGGTAAAGGCGGCGTTTGACGTGACTGGGAAAAAAAAAATGACTGAAAAATTTGACGTTTCCACTTCCCCCCTCGATATACTAGTGTCCGGATGCAAAAAGGACGATGTGATGACATAAAGCAATCTTATCACTCACCTTGGACGGCTTTAACATTCAGTCCTGAGCGCAGATTGTCTTGGAAAAGCCGAGGCGACGCTTCAGTGTTGCCGCCTGTCACCGTGAGGGAGGAGTTTGTGTTTACTCCAACATAACAGAACGGGCTGTCAGCAACCGCACGGATCCTCTCCGCTTTTGGCGAAGAGAGGGAGCCGCAGTCTGGCCACAAACTTTATTACAACATGCGTGTTTAATTATGAGACCCGAGGACTTTTTTTTTTTTTGTCACAAAGTCACGTAGTTGCTTTTGACCGTATGATAATAGATAGAGAGATTTACAGTAAATTAGTATTAGGAGTTAAGGGTTTCTAAAATGTTCTTTCCAAGACAAACACAGGCAAAAAGCAGGAAAAAAAACGTTTATTATTTTTTTATACAGCCTTTATGAAAACCACATTATTGTTATTAAACATAAAACACAGGTCACTTTTTTTGTATGACAACAAAGAAAACTACATAGGAGACTTTTGCTAATAGCAAGAGGTGTCAACCGAATTGAATACGTCATGGTTTCAAATAGCCGAACAGATTCTTTCGATCACTTTAGCTTTTATCCTTTATTACCAGGAAGCCTGTGCCCCTGAAGTTTATGGCTCCAGCCATATTGAAAAAGCAGAACAGGCTTCCTGTTTAATCTCTGAAAGCAGCTTCATTTATAGCATAAGTCAGTGGGATATGGCCCACAGTGACACATGCAAATCCGATGTCTCTGTGATTTTGTGTTTTTTTTTTTACAGCGTTAATGTGATTTGGAACCTCAGTGATACTAACTCCTATCATAGTTTTAGTGCTTCGTTGATGACGCATGCATGTCATTAGATGACAGTCATCTTCCAGTAAATTTTTTTTCTCATGCAAGGTCAATTATTAATCTGCAATAAGTTTTATTACCCTGTTATATCAAGAAGAGGACTTTGAACCCAAGGCTGTTTATGCTGTTTATTTTAAGTCCCGCAGAAGGTGTGTGATGATAATTACAGGATCGAGAATCCTTGAAAGTTTTTTAATAATTTCTTTTACGTCCTCTGAAGTTGCTTTGTTCAGTTCAGATTTTCTAATTCAGTATCCACACTTAATAATAACTTATTTAAGAAACTAAACAAAACTATATGTTCATTCATTTTACAGTCTCAGACCATCACATGTATTATTGTTGGTGAAATTGGTGCCTCTACCATGACAACCACCTCCATGATTCCCTTCAAACCAAAGGTCGCAGCCATAAACATGAGATTTTATGACCAACTATCTGCATTTCCCTCCACCCAAGCAAGGTAACTCATACAGAGAATCTTCAGAGGCTCAGAGGATCTTAATCTGCTTCTGAGGCTTCACCAGAGCATTAGAGAAGAAAGTGGAATACAGCAATAATGCCTTCCACAGAGAAGACTCTGCATTTCACATCCAGTGCATTGGCTACTTCTGTATCTGTTGGGCTGATTGGCTATGGCATGTCAACAGAGTGGGCTGAGACAACCATGGATTGTGCATCGAATGGAACTGCTACGATCGTCCTGAACCTTTTTGATGGAAAATTATTAAGAGAATTTTGCCCCCTATTTGGAGGTCAAGCTAAGTTTCAAGGTAATTGTCAAAAGGCTTGTTTGGCCAACTAGAAACAGACTCAAACAAAAATATTCTCTAACTTATTTACTTCTGAATTTTAGTTGTTTTTAGTCTAATTTAATAGATTTCCGTCTCTGACATTGCCTACCTTCAAGCAACAGGGAAATTTAAACAAATCATTTTGACCCCCAGCTTCTGGTGTTATTCTAGAACCTGTGTCCTTTTTACTGTAGATAATGAAAAGAGCGCACTGTCCCTTCTTTATGTCAAAAAGTAAGTTCAATTAAAACTCCCAGACAGATATCTCAAAACAAAGGCAAATGCTATCAAAACTGCCGTCAAGGATCTCGGGAGAATTAGATCCTTTAAAACTGTTTAGACCAGCCTCTGATCATGCATAATGCATGTAAGCTGTACAGCTATATTAACCATAATCACCTGCTTTTCTGTGTCTAGTGATTCCTGCATTGGCAGATGGAGAAACTGCCCCTGTAGTCCTACATGGTTTGGTTCTGTGCCTTCTGGTTCTCTGTCTGCTGTTTTCAGCATGCAGCATCCTCATCTCGCTCTACAACAGTGTCAGCAACCCTTATGAAACCTACCTGGGGCCGGTTGGAGTCTATGTCTGCAGCTCTCTCAGTGGTAAGTGAAATGTTACAGCAGTAAGCATGATGCACTAGCACAAGTGGAACTGCTCGGGCATTTGCACGGAAGCTTGAGTATGATTTTTATCCCATTCTTTCAGTTGTGATACTTCTAATGGTGCTTTTTTTTTTCCTCCTGCAGTTTGCTCATCTGTGTTAGTCCTTATCCTATTTGTGGTGAACATCAGTGTGACCAACATGGCAGAAGCCTTGGCAGAAAAGTTTACTGAGAATCTTTCACCCTCAGACCTGAGGAACAAGGTTACAGTGATGCAGCCAGGATACTACCTGGTCATCCCTTACACAGTGCTCTCTCTCATTGCCATCGCATTGATCTACACGTACGACCATGCAGCCTACACACGCAAAAAAGAGCAGCAGAAGCCGACAGAGGATGCGCCTGTGGACTTAACAATGTATTAGTGCGACAGAGACCATGGAGTAAGTTTTCACTGACACTGATAAATGAAAGACTTTCTCAAGAAACTTACTGTAATGAAAGATGACATGACTGTGGTTATGTACAGTAAAACGTCTGGATATACGGTAAAGTCTTGTTCATTGTATAATAGATTTATATTTAGTCGTACCACCTTAGGAACAGTCTGGTCTGATCAACTGCCTTACACTTAAATATGATCTTTTAATGTCACATTATGAGGAGCAGTTGCATAGTTTCAGCATTTTGATCAAATTTGATATAAAGGTATGACATTGTAAATTATTTGCTCATACATTACATGTATTAGTACAAGAATTTATTTTGGTTTATATGTTTTTGACAATAAATTACATCCTTAAAAAAATATTTATGTGTATGAACAATTTAATGTAATATTTTTTTCGAGTAGATATGTCATTTTAGTTCTTTCTTTTTAAAAATGTATAATAGTAATCTAATCATCACAAAGCATGCCTTACAGATTACCAGTTAGACAAAAACCTCCATGGCTTTGCTGTGTTATGTGTCAGAAACATCAGCTTGCAAAATAAAACGGAAACACGAATAATGTGATAAGATTGGGTTGGTTCATTTTTTTTTAAATACGGCTTTTATTATTGTTGTTGCAATTTAATGTTACAGATTTACTAAAATACTGGAATACGGGCTAAGAAACACGAACAAAACCAGTATTGCTGATGATTATATTTATTGGAAGGGCGAGTTTAAAAAAAGAAAAAAGAAAAAGAAAATAGGTGAAGCCACTGGGTGTTTACTGATGTCTGCTGCCCTCTATCGCTGATTTAATGTAATTACAAAGAGATGTCTGTTTCTTGTACACCTTCCTCAGGAGTACAAGAAACAGAATTTATTTTCAGCTAAGGTCTTTAATTTGCTATTTTATATTACTAGCAGAATCATTTGAAGGGATTATGACAGAGGAAAGCTCTCATTCATCTGTAGGAGGGAGCATTAAGGCAGACCCACTGGGAAACTCTGTGTGTGGGGTGGACCACTGGTTCCCAACCTTTCTGTCAGCTCTGTCTCGCAGACCTGTCAGATAAACCTGAGAACTTAAGAGCAGCATGTGTTCTGTGATCTTTATTCCTTCATTCAGTTTCTACATTATGCTTAGCCCTCCCTGTTTCAGCCCACTGCATTTATCTAACTACTATTTCCTCTTGGACACATACACACACACACACACACACACACACACACACAC
>JASGAU010382424.1:0-20512 GCA_030220045.1 Australoheros facetus
GTGTGTGTGTGTGTGTGTGTGTGTGTGTGTGTGTGTGTGTGTGTGTGTGTGTGTGTGTGTGTGTGTGTGTGTGTGTGTGTGTGTGTGTTGTTTTTTTTTTTGTGCAGAACAGACTCAAACTTTTAATGCACTATTCATTAATGTGCTTCTTCAGCAGATAGTGCGGTGAAGATAACCTCAGTCACTCACAGCTATGCCTCCTGCTTTTGGGAGGGAACCGAAAAAGACAAGAAAGCAATTATATCTCTACCACCATCCTCATTTTCAGGTACTCTCTCTCTCTCTCTCTCTCTTTGTTCTCCTAGGCTGATGACAAATGGAGGAAGAGGAGCAGAGCTGAAGGTGATGGTGTGTGTGTATGCTTGTGTGTGATGGTAGACGGCAGTGGGGATCATGCTTCATTTCAGCTCATGTTGTGGTCGGGGAGCAGTGCTGACCAAAAGCACCGGTGTTTTTTGGGGGCTTTTAGCTTCCTCTCTTCCCTCTTAAACTCAGACTTAATGGTTACATTTTAGAGTGATGTGGCGGCCGTCTCTGCTCGGTGGTCAGTCTCTGCTTTCTAAGTGAGATCTTTTTCTGGTTATGCTGTGTACCTTTTTTACCCTACATCCCTGTAGCTGTGTCTGTTTATCCCCAGAAATAAACCAATTAAAGAGTCTGCACACATATAGTTTGGATACATTTGGCATTTATAAAATAGATTTTAAACAATGAAAAAAATGAAAGCTTGCATATATACAGTGAATAAGGATTATTTACACATACATATTCAGGTCACTTCATTGTTGCCAATTCACAAGACAGTCTTTCTCTGGCATAGTCCACATATTTTGAGTGGTGCACCTGCCAAACAAGACTCAACACATTGTCAATCTTATGATTACACAAGGAACACAGCCCTAAACTTATTGTGACTCTTTTTCTTGTTTGTTTTCAAATAGTGCGAAGCACTTAAGTGAAGCCATCAGGACAGATAATTCCAAAAACTGAAACAGCTTGCATGAGCATCTAATATAATAAAGCAGGGTTTGCTCTTTTTGCTTTTTTTCCCCCCAAATTACTTTCAAAATTTGAAAAAAAGATGTAAGGAATGGGTTACTACATGTGCTTAAATACATCTTGATGGGCGTAGCTTCCTGGTGTGAAAAGTGAACTCAATGCAGAAGTGCCTTAAACCTTTATCTTTACCTTTATGGTAATGTAATTTGCATTTTTTTTTTGTTGAGATTGTGTATTTAATTAAGGCCCCTAAAAAGGGTTAAAGCTGGATTTTTTTTTTTCTATCAGTCCGCACAAGATGACTCCTGTGTCTGCAAAAACTTCTCACTTGATCTGTGACTTCGGTAACATTTATCTTGTAAATGTGAAGTCTCTAGCTTAGCTTCCAGTCTCACTTAGCTGAACCTTATCTGCACTACACAGTGGGGAAAATAATTATTTGATCTCCTGCTGAATTTGTAAGTTTCCTTACTTGCAAAGAAATGAACAGTCTCTGATTTTTATGGTATTTTCATTTTAATAGAGAAAGACAGAATATCAACCAAAATCCAGAAAAAAAATTACATAGAAGTTATAAATTGATTTTCATGTTATTGAGTGAAATAAATATTTGATCCCCACCAACCCAGCCAGAATTCTGGCTCCCACAGATCGGCTGTATACCCACATGGTACAGAGATTACAATCAATCAATCAATCATAGAGACTCCTGATCACAACTCATGAGTATGATGCACAGCTGTCCACAGCATCAATTTCTTCCATTCCAACCTCTCCACCATCATGGGCAAGACCAAAGAGCAGTCAGAGGACATCAGGTGCAAGATTGTAGACCTGCACAAGGCTGGAATGGGCCACAAGACCATCAGCAAGAAGCTGACAACCATTGGTGTGATTACAGAAATTTGGAAATAGAAGTAATGCAAAAGCTGAGATTAAAATTAATTGAAAAGAAAAAAAAAAAACATTATACAATCAAAAATGTGAAGAAAATTTGAGAAATTCTCTGAGTCAAAGTTTGTATCATTTGTGAACTACACTGCTTCGCTTTGTAGATTAAGAAGAACTTTATTACACTACAGATGCCACCAGTGATCATGAAATGCCACACATACTGGTGAGCACGTGCACACTTCACTAGCATCAAAGCTATCCACGCACATCCAAATATTTTTTTTTTCTCCTGAGTAAATCCAGTTCACAGCAAATGTCTATTCAAAGTCTTGAGAAATAGTTTTCATTACTTCTTAATTAAAAACTGCAACACATAATTTGATTAGGTCATCCACTGCTGGCTCTTGCATGATGGAGGTAATCCAACCTTGCAAAATGGCTTAAAATTCTCAAAAAAGTTGAGATTAATCTCGAAGATTAATGTTGGAATTCTGCGTTTTCATCTGAATTGACCCTTCTTTACCATGCATTTGTACTTTTTAATATAAAATGTAATTTTATAAAACATCAGCTTCAACAGATTTCACAACAAATCCACGAGTTTGAAATGAAATCATAGAATTAGCATTACTTACTCTCCACAGCTACAGCTGACAACATGTGCTAGCAACAGTTTTCGTGTCATGCAACAAATTCCACTGTTGCTGAGAAGCTTGCTGTTTCTTCAATAGTATTAAATGAAAAAAGAAAACACTGAAAATGCCCGTGATTGGAGCGTTTGTGTACCTTGCTTCAGAAGCTCTTAAAACCAGAGTCAACAATGTGCTGCTGCTCTTGAATAATTTTTCTGGCAGCTTCGGAAACATGAAAGATGCTTGTTGAGCCGCTTTTGTACCCGACTGAATGTGAAGCTCGTCGACAGCAGAAAAGAATCGGCTTACTCCGTGCTTAAGATGCAGTGCCTTTATTTACACAGATGTTGTACGCTAATGCAGCATTCACCCGACAGCAGCTCTGCATTGTTGGGCACATAAAGAAGATGCAAGATATCATATAGTGGGACATGTAACAGGAGCTGATGGCTTTTCATATCCGGTGTGACGGTGCAGTGATACTCTGCTGCTTTTTGCTCAGAGAGAGAGAGAGCGAGAGATGGCTGGACGAGTCTCTTTCATCATGAAAAGATTTAGGGAAGCTGAGACAATGACTAAATTAAAATTATCTTTTTTTTCCTCTCTCCCACACGCTGTCTCTGTCTCTTCCACTCACTCCTTCTTTCTCATTTCTATCTTTCCCCCCAATCATCTTTCAATCTATGTCTCTGTGTGTTTTCTGATTGATACACCCATTTCACAAAGATTTCATGCTTGAGGAATCCCAAATGGGTCTGGTCTCATGACAAACAGATCAATTTTTATAGACTCGAAAGTTGCTGGTCTTGAAAATTGTTTGACTGTCTTCAAGACGCCGCAGAATTTTGTAGCCAAGCTCTCGCTCTCTCTCTCTCTGAGTCACGGGCTTCATACACTGTTGTTGTGCCGTTGTCATAAACCATTTATGAAGTTGCTAATATCCACCTCTGGCCCAGAACCTTTCATGCTCAAATGAATTCGCAAAGGTGGACTACAAAATGTGTCGGGGGGGGCGTCATTTTGAGGAGTCTGAAACACTGTTAAAAATGCTGACACAAAGACCTGCATGATATGGTCTGGAGGGAAACAGCAGGCGGCAGAGCCTGTGAGTATGGTAGCTGCTGGGGAGGGGGGTCCTTCGAAGAGATCCACCTGCTTCTTTGAGATACCATTGGCAGCCTGGAGCCACACTTGAACCTGGTAACATATGCACATACATCCACACACTCAGACACATACTGACTGCAAACACACAAAACACACACACATTAATTTGCATGCGTGTGCGTGTGTGAGCACCTACAAACAATGTAATTAAAATGCCCCGTGTCTCCACCTGCGGTAATATTCTTCTGTGCAGATTCTCACAGTGAGCAGAGCAGTCGCGTCTCTAAAAGCGCTTTGATCACAGCAGGGTTTGCAGTGGCAGGGTGAGCGGCACATTTACATCTCAGAGTACACAGCAAGGTGAGCCTGCCTGCGTTACTGCTCCTTTCTGTGTGTGTGTGTGTGTGTGTGTGTGTGTGTGTGTGTGTGTGTGTGTGTGTCCGTCCATGCTGGCTTCTTGCTCTCTTTATTATGTCTCCTCTCTTGTATCATTTGTATGCACATGTCAGTACTAACAATTACATTTTATCAGGAGGATTCTCACTGTGTGATTTCAAGCATCTATGGATTGGAGAGTAGAATGGACTCATAGAGTTGAATGCTGTTGCTTTAAACTTTGCATTTTTCTCCATATTGTTGGGTTGTATTTTTTACCTGCAAACTAGTATGTGTGTAGTTGACCCTATTTTCTCCTACAATGGTGCACACTTGGTTGTTTCCAATCAAAAGAAGGACTCACCCAGTACAAAGAATCCCTGGATTAGCCTCAAACACATCACCCAGCGGGAACAGAGCAGAGATGTGGACTTTCCATAGATTTAGACAATTTCATGTTTATCTGCAGTCCCAAGTGCTTCAACAACAACAACTACATAATACTTTAAAAAAAAACAGACAACAATAAATACATTGCTCAAAAAATTAAAGGAACACCTGATGATCACAGCTAAGCACAAAATCAGTTAAAATTACAGTAAATGATATCAATCTTTTAGAAAGCATAAATTACCACTGTGCAGTTAAACTGGCATTCACCCAAGAACACCAGAACCAACGGCTACTGACACCCCAGCACTTCCCAGATGAATGGCTCTTGCAGTGTTCTCCCTGTCCCTCCAAAGGAGTGGATACATGCCCTACTGCTGGATTGATGCCCTTCTACAGACCTGCACAGCTGTCCTCGTGTAACAGCCCGTCTCCTGGTATTTCCTCTACACTCTTGAGACTGTGCTGGGAAAGACAGCAAACCTACGTGCAGCGGCAATGGCTGTGCAATCCGGGAGTGCCTGTGTAATCTGAATGAACTGCAGATAAAGTCTCATGCTGCCAGCAGTGATGAGGACACTTTGCAAAAAGCAAAACTAAAGAAAAATCAGTCAGGAGGGATGAGAAGAGCGCAATAGTCAGTACAGAGGTTAACGCCTGCAAAAGGGTTTGCTTGTTGGTGCCTCTTCAGACTGATATCCCTGAAGTTTAACTGACTTTGTTTTATTGTGTCGAACAAGTGTTGCCTTTGTTTTTTGTTTTTTTGTTGTTTTGTTGTTGTTGTTTTTTTTNAGCAGTGTAGTATTTCAAACCTTTAACAGCAATGAAACACTGAAAAAGAACTTTTGAACATCTTTCTGTTCTCCCCGTTTCATATCTAAATGTTAAGATTAAGAATTAAAACTACCACAGTGATGAGAGATGAAGGAAAACAAGTCACTTAAATAAGAAAAACAGTTTAACTGTAAAAACAAATACCTTTCCTTTTTTTACCAGACTATAAATAAAATATAGCCTGACATTTAGGAAAAACCGTAACATCTGAAGCATTTGTAGTTCCCTACTATCCTGATTTGTATCTTTATACCTTATCCCCACAGGCCTAGTGGCAACTTAGATTTTGCATCAGTTCCCAACAGTTCACCGAAGGTTTTGTGCCACCTGCAAATTCTCGTGAACAATGGTGAAAACTTCCACAGCAACTTACAGTGCTGCTTACCAGCAAGAAGCGGCCACAGGGGCATTTCTAGCACGACTAATTTCTGATGTGTTTTTTTGGTGTGTTCTGTTCGGGCCCGCGCGGAAGCGTGTTTGCAATTTTCAAAGCGGTAATTCTCCATCAGTCTCACTAACAAGACTTTTCAACGAGACAAACAACAGAGGCCTTGAGTGTGTGTGTGTGTGTGTGTGTGTGTGTACCGTGGATGACAACATTTACCAGTCTACTAAATCCTGAGCAGGCAGCCACATAAGCAGCCAGAATGGTGGATTGTGCTCCTGAGAGCAATGACTCGTAACACTGATGGGGGGGGGGACAGTAGGTGGAAGGACAAGTTGAGGTTGATTTACTACTCAGTGGAGCCGCTCTGCCTGCTGAGACGCTAACATTCATTTACAATGTATGTTTTGGACTTGCTTGCTATCAGATACTCTTTTTTTGCTTTCATATAGAGCACAATTTGGAGACCGTAGTAAAATTTCATTGAAACTTGCAAAATAAAGGAGCAGCAGAAAGTCACAATGCTGGTTTATAGAGCAGAAGAAACAGGTGCAGAGCCCCGTGGTGGATAACTGCAGCCAACCAACTCTAATCACACCAGGTAATCATTCTCTACTTGGTTTGTCCAGTCCCAGTAGGGGCCAAAAACAGGTGAGTCTGATTAATCAGGACGCAGCTACACATCTCAGACAAACAGCAAGCAGACACAATTCATACATCACTGCGTGATTGTTCTCAGGTGGACGGCATGGCGCTTATTCGCCTTTAATCATCTCTGCACCTTTCAGCGTGCAAAGATTTGTTGTGGTTGCGGGGAGAGATTTTGTCCTTTGTTTGAAGCGCTGCTTTTATTTCACCACTGTAGCCACTTGAGAACATTTTAAATATTTTCTCATCATCCAGGCAAAAATCTCATCAATTGCTTCACAAGCCACCGACATCCAATGCCACCCTTCAAGGCCAGTGGCACCGGAGAAGTCGCACAAATCTAACTTTTAAACACATTTCTTCCAAAAATGAGCAATGACGTGCATACGTTATCAGGATAAGGCTCTTTTCATACTGAGCATGCCTCCAAAGGCAAGGCCCTATTTTACATATCAATAGTGCAAACAATTTTGTAACGCAATTCTCAGTATGTTCACCTAATGGAGCCAAAACATTGGCCAACAAACAAATATGTAGCAACAGGGATGCAAGGTTATAGTCAGACACTTGAGAAAAATACTGCAGTTGTCAGTGAGAGTACTGCAGGTACTGCAGGTGTCAGACATATTAATTAAGGGACTTTCAACTTGTCTCCTATTGAGGGGGTGTGGTTTCTCTTCTGAATGTAACATGCCAATGATGGAAAAAACTGAAGAAAATCCAGATATTAAAAAGACTGCTTGTAATAGTAACATCCCATGGGCTACTTTTGTGATGCTCTCTCTCCTCATACAGACTACCTTAGCACATATGTCCTCCCTAATAAACTTCAATGGGAAAATAAGGTACAATTTATTTTCTTAAAGGTCCCATGCGGACTTCTTGACCTTTACTTGTGCTATGGATAAATCTCTTTACAGTGGGCACCCTGCTTTGCTGCATATGAAGATACACACACCCACCGTACACATACTACTTGCTGCTATTCCCATGCTGTTGCACTGACCAACTGCTGGTGGTGGTAATGTGCAAAGAAAACTAACAAAAGAAAGTTAAGAAGACTGCAAGTTAGCAAATATGCAATATGAAATTGGAACAGATGCCTGCTGAGAACCAGGCTACATCTATGTTCCAAGCATAAAATTGTCGACATAGCACAGGACAAAGGTGTACCTCTTTGTACCTTTTACTTCAGGGAGGTTGAGGAGCAGCCTGATATGACAAGTAACAGGCCCTGAACTCCTGTTATTGCTGTCGATATGCAAAGCATATTGCACTGTGATGTATGTCAACATGTAGAAAACCAGAAAGTCAAGATAACTTGGGGCTGTGCCACAGGTAACAGCAGATTTCATAGGTTGCATCATGTGTTTCAACTGGGCCTCTCTAGAAAGATCGCTGCTACTGACGGCGGTGGTGAAATCTCTACTTTGCTGTGTGTACTGCAGAAAGATCACTGTGAAAAAAATGTATGGTTGGATTAGGCTTTGATGAAAATAGCTTGTTTTTTTACATGTAATATTTTAGGTTCAAAAAGACTTTTGTGAAACTTGCAAAAAAGCTAGAAACAGACAACACAGTCAAAATAATGTAAAAGTAGGATTTAAACAGCAGTTATGAGCAATATTGATGCACATGCAGTCCTGCAGAATTTTAAGCTGTCCATAAAGGGATGCGATCATTGTGCGGGTATGATTGCTCTCCATTTCCCAAAGATTTTCTGTCCAGGTTGGTGGATAAGGCGACTTCCATTATCTCCTGAAACTCAAGAGCTCCGCCATAAACGACAATTTCACCAATCAATACGGTAATTCCATACAGGAATATACAAAGAGTTACAAATGAGGTTACAGAGGAAGGGGCTGTGCTGGGAACAATGTCACATTTTATTCCCAAGACACAGGGGATAAAAGCAGACATCAGTGGATCTGTCTGGCAGCAGTGAGTATCAGTAGGAAAAGGGACAATTGGACATTTTTATCTGCTGGCTTTGATGTTGGTGGAGAAACTGATGGAGGTTCAAGGACAACTGCAGCACCAAGGGAAGAGAGGCACTGAGGAGGGGTGGAGCAAATGGGGGGGAATTAAAATATGGATTTGTGTGTGTGTGAGAAAAAAGGAAAGAGTGGATGGGGTAAAAAGAAACACATAACAAAGAAAGTGAGAGAGGAAGACGCAGCTGCCTCAACACCTACTGGTCTTTAAACATTTACCTGTGCCCGCCTCTGCTGAGGGGAGCAATGGCTGTTTGATTCCATTACACTTCTATTACAGCTGTAGTTAATGGCTGCGTCACAGTCTATTAACTGCATTCATCTTTGCCTCTGATATATAACAGGACATCAGCATTGAACAAAGACAGATGACTGTGGCTCCCTGCTACACCATTACCCTACATCCATGCACATGATGAGGTGGAGGACATGTGTGTGCACGTGCCCACACACACGCACACACGCACACACGCACGCATGCACACACACACACAAACACACACACACACACACACACAAGATTCACTACAAACCTAGAGGAAATGCACACACACGCACACAGAACACACATCGTAATATACTGTACACTGTTAGGAGCGCTCTAACACACACATTCATCTTTCTGTCCTCTCCACACTAATGTAGCAGTGACAGCCGTGCAGTCTAGTGTGATAACAGGAAATGGAGCGAGGTACTTTTAATCTAAAAGAACTGACACAGATACGTCTGTATCTGTGAAATCAGAAGACACCGATGTAAGCATATATTCAGTTTAGCAGATATGGCATAAACAAGAGGGGGGGGAAAAACAGAAGGTATGCATGAGTGACTGTGTTAGCGTATGTGGATTTGAGGCTTTATTCACGGCTCAGTTCCAAACTGCTGTTTCTATCTGACTGATCTGAATTACAGAAAGGAACGTGTCTATTCCAGGGTGTAACCTACTCTATATTACACCGTATTGAAACACTACAATGCTGATAAAAGGGTGTGCAGTAACAGAAAAAAACCCACAAATTTAAGCTTTTACTGAAGTGAACCACTGATGTTTTCCCTTCACTTTACTCGGTTTACTCTGTGAAGAAAACTGAGTCCAGAGCACGAGCAGAGAACAGCCTAAAAGAGAGTCCAGCTATAACACTGTATATGGTAAAGCAAAAATTACAGTCTGATCTCTGATATCTGAAATTATCCCCTCTTGAGCGTATATTACATTATATTTTTTGCGCTTTGTTTTCCATGCATGTCTGCTGTAGTCTGCTGAAAAATGTAAGGTGTCACATTTTATAGATGAGGGACTATAAACTGTGTCATTAATCTCAATTTTCACTGCACTACAGTGCACAGTAAAGATAAATTCACAGAGTAAATATTTAAGGGCATCATTAATGAGTGAGAAAGTGACTTTGGATGCAGCCTTACACTTAGGCTTCATATGCCAAAAACTGCAGTTCTTCAAATGCCAACTTGAGACTACCCCAACTTTACATTTGTGTTTGTGGTGGTGCATTTTGCACTATTTTAAATGCAACTGTCTGACAAACGATATGGTTTGCATGCGGTTCATTGTGACAACAGACTGTCAAAAGTCTGTGTTCCAGTTTTGATGAGTGAATTTATTGTATTTTACAGATCAGTTGAGCAGTAATTAGCAGATATCACCATCAATGCACTCATTACACAGCTTGCTAACCAAGTTAGCTTGCATTAAATGATGACTTAGAATACTAGTCTCAAATATATGCACATGTAACTCCAAAAACAAGATGGGAACAGCCATGGTGCTAAATTCAACAAATCAAAGGTGACAAACACTATAGCCATCTTTTATATACAGTCTATAACTGTGTGTATATTTAAATTTAAACTTTGATGCCACCTATCTTTTTGTATTGGTAAAAAAAAAAGAAGAAAAAAATCCAATCTGGAGCAAAATTGAGGCATTAATTCTTGGTGGAGTTTCAGCAGTAGCAGTGTGCACACAGTACACATCTTCATTGGGATGAGACAAAGGTAGATCAGGAGCTCCCTGCACGTTTAGTTAATTTCATAAAGGGATTATACATGGTCTCAGCAGTGCCTTTACTGAGCCACTCTGAGATGAGGCTCTCATTGCTCCTCTCCTCCCTGCTAGCTCTCCAGCATTAACCTATTTAGGGCAGCTTTCAGACCTCTCCATCACCCCTATACTCTTTCACTATTTATGAGGCCTAATCAATACAGAGTGGAGCACCTACATGAAAAATGGTCCTGGAGAAACCGCAGAGGAGAGCACATCAAAGAGAGGCCTCCCTTGTTTCCAAGAGATACCACTCTCCAAATTAATATAACCTAATACACAATGTGAAGAGCCCAGACCCCACAATAAGAGAACAGCACCCAGAGGCTAATACCCTGATAAAGCAGTTTTATTTTACCCTTCTTCTTTCCTGCCTTCATCTACACCCCCTCATAAAGCTTTATCAAAAGCTAATTAAGCCAAAAACAATGAAATAACTCATAGGATGGCAGCCTCTACAGAGCTCATTGTATGAGCCTCTTGGCAATAGTACCCCACAAAAATTATATTGTCACTTACCTATTAATGAAGACAAGTTTGCATGCACTCTTTGGTCTATTTTAATTTATATTAATTCTCTGCCAGCCCTCATTATGAGCATTATTAAGCTGCACCCGGAAGCAAAACAAGGCTTTTGACCTGAGCAGGAGTTGGAATAAATCTCTCTTAATCATTTAGCAGCTCCGAGCAGGCAAAATACTTTAACAAACAACCTGACAGAAGGAGGTATGTGAGGAGAATTTAAAGGGACTGAAACTGGGTTTTTAATTTATTTAAAAGTAGGTCCAAATGGCAGAATGAAGCAGAATCTAGAAAACGACTATACTAGGGATGATAAGTGAACTGTGCTAATTTACTGAGAATCGCTGCACAAATTTGGACAGGACTGAGCCAAATTGTACAGCTACTCAGTACTCAGAGTTCTCCAAAGCTATTTTTAAAATTATACTAAACATTACACTAATGCAGAAGTTATGAGGAGCGCTGAAACCGTGAAGCACGTTTTCCGAGACTGACAAAGCTTTTGTGTCAGTCTTTTCTCTTCATTATCAGAAATGGTCCCATTTGGAATATCTACGCAAGATGTAAGATTATTGACTGTTTAAGCCCATTCATGCATGTGTGAAGCCAAGGCAGAGAACTTATATATCTCATAAGCAAGCTAAAGTGCTTTATAGGGTGCAGAACATCACCACAAATTGTTGAAAAAATCGTGGAAATTTGTGAGTGTACGCGTCACCATGAAAATTAATAAGGCGGCATCTTGTGACCCCATATGAATGCATTTATGAGGATGCGGTAAAGTGTGATTTACAGTTCTACAGTATAGCCCATTTCACTCACTAGTCTAAATAGGATATGCAAACTAACATTAATTTTGTCACTTTTCTAGTTAACTCCACTCTGCAGCATTTACAGCTGGCGGTACAGCTGGCACAGCTGGGTGCAAATATAACAACTGTGCAAATATTACAAATGTTACAACTTTCTGTACCGCAAAGTGTGGAGCAATCTTTTTTCATTTTTGGATGCTAAATTCTCTGCTGTCTCAGCGTGGAGACGAGCTTTGAGATGAGTAACCTGTCAGCCAAAAAGTAAAAGATGCACTTCCATCAGAGAGGAGACAACATCTGAATCCCCCAACCCACAGCAGCCTGAGATCTCCTGCTTCTATTTCCTTCTAATCTTACTTTATTAAGGAATCTGAATGTATTTTATGAAAGTCTGATCATTAATGTTATCGACAGTAAGGTCAGGGATAATGTCCACACCAGAAACCTTGCATCACAACACAGATTCTAAAAGAATTAATGGGCAGCGATTGGCTAATGAGGCTGAAACTGCATCATTCCAGCCAATTTAACCAAAGTGCCCTGCCTCTGTTTTTGCATTGTGATCACCCAAACTGCAAAAGACACCTCAAAGTGCTTCATGATTACCCCCACAACTTGAGGTTTTCACTGTAACATCTACTAAGCACTAACTGAAATTGCACTAGCAGATTCTGTTGCCCTAACCTCACTGCCAGGTCTATCCTCCAGCTTTCACAGCAGTCAGATTAGTTATCCTACCTCCATCCTTACCAGGAAGAGGAACCTGTTGTTAAATGAGCCATTCATTTTCAGTGGCCCTTCAGCTCATCCGCTGTTTCCGGTCAGTGAAGAGCGCCTGTTCTGCTGTTCTCTCTGAGTTTGTAGGAATATAACAGTGTGGACCGAATGCTGTTGGTCAAACTGATCAAACTCCCTGTCTGTCTCTCTGACAGCACGGTCTGCCTAACTGTTGAATTGGCTGACCACCTGTCTGAGCCCCTGATTGTGTCTAGTCTGACTGCATCAATATCGAATTTCCTAGACGTTCGTCTCTCTGTGCAAAAATTGAATTTCTGCCTGAAGGCAGATCTCTGTGACCTGTCTGCCTGACAGCTTGACTGCTTGACTCCCAAAATGCCTGAATATTTGACTAGTTGCTTGCTTGCGAACACCTGTCTCTCCTCTCTCGCCTGCCACTCTCAATAGCTGTTTGCCTGCGTGAGCCAGAAAGTCAATCACAACACAATCACATCAAGTGACAGGAAAATTGGGATGCAAGGAACAGCCATTATTGATGGTTTTATTTTTGCAAGTGATTAACACATTCCGCAATCACCCATCAAATGTCAGAAATAAAACCCCAAACCCATCTGACAGAGCATATGCTATATAGCTCAGTTCAAATCACTTCCAAACTTTTTGTCCTTCAAACCAAAGTCATTCACTGTTTACATTAACTTTTACTGCAGATACCACTGGACATTCAAGGTTAAAAGCTCAGTGCCACTATGATAATCAGAGCGAGGGTAGCTGGCTACAGCACGGGCTGAAATGGACCTCTTGCTGGGCAAAAAAACCCAAAAAAAACATATAGTGCATTATTATTTTTTTATTAGGTCAAAAATGCTTTGCAAAGCATTTGCAATGAGAGAAAATAGCAGGATGAATTTCTTACTGGGATAATGCGCAGTGGAGCTTCTTCCTCTGCATGTTGTCTCTATAAATATTCAGAACCACAGTCCAGAGGTCATGTTTGGTGCTAGGAAAGCAGTGGTTGTTCAAACAGGGTTTTGCTGGCCTGTTGCAAAAGGTTGACAGAGGTCATGTTGACTGAATGGCCCTGTGCCCTGCCTCATTTCTTCTGTACATAATATTTAAAAGTTTTCCTGTTTTACTGCCTCTCATGCTTTACTTGTGTAAATCCTCCATCTCTTCATTTCTATTCAACTCTTACTGCTACACTTTTCTTTTAGCTTTTCCCAATTTAACTCCCTCTCAGTGCTTCTTCCCACATTTCCTGTTTGCTTTATGAGAGAATACTTGCACAAACCAGAAGCATGATCTTCTCAGATGCTTTCACGATGCACTGGAGGGTCTTGCGGCAAGGTGCTGTGCAGGCGCCGTACCACACTGTGATTCAGCTGGTCAGGATGGTCTCGATCGTGCCCCTGAAGAATGTGCACATGATGGGGGCTGGGGCTCTGGCTCTTCGCAGCTTGTGGAGAAAGTAGAGGCGCTGGTGAGCCTTCTTGGCCAGAGAAGTGGTGTTGAGGGTCCAGGAGAGGTTTTCTGTGACATGCACACCCAGGAACTTGGTGGTGCTCACCCTCTCCACAGCAGCACCGTTGCTGGTCAGAGGGGAATGCTGGGGGTGCGCTCTTGTGAAATACACAACAATCTCTTTTGTGTTCTCCATGTTTAGAGAAAGATTTTTGTGGCTGCACCACAAGGCCAGGTGGCTCACTTTGCTCGTGTAGTTTGTCTCGTCATTGTTGTTGATGAGACCCACCCCAGTTGTGTCATCTGTAAATTTGATGAAGACATTGGAGCTGTGCAACAGCGTGCAGTCATGGGTCAAAAGTGTGAAGGGGAGGGGGCTCAGCACACATCCCCCGTGCTCAGCGTGATGGTGCTGGATGTGTTGCTGCTGACCCAAACTGTGGTCTGCCGGTCAGTCTTAAGATGTTGCATGACTAGCACATCATGAGGACGGGGGTGAGAGCAACCGAACAGTAGTCATTGAAACACGTGAATGAGGACTTTGGGACAGGGATGATGGTGGTGGTTTTCAGACAAGTTGGGACAACAGCAACATATTTTTATTTTAAGTTATAAAAATAGTTTGTTAATCATGTTTGTGGTTTTCACAGCAATAAAAATCTCACTTTTTTTTCCTGAGATTTCCTGTTTTTTGTGTGAGCTTAGGTCCAATGTGTTAATGCAGTGTATCAACATGAAAAAATAACTGTACAATCCTACATCTGAGGTTGTGCTGAACACAATGATGCCAAACAAGGCAAGGTAACTGGTTTTTAAGGTATAATATATTGTAAATGTTAAATCAAAAGTAAAATAAGCTGTAGTAAAAATTAAATTACTATTGTCCATGGACATGTGATATTTGATCAGGATATAATCCAGATAAGTAAATACATGACAACTCTTGTTTTTTTTTTTATCCGTTTGTTTTTTTAATGAAAACCAATGTCAAGAGCAAGAACAAGAGGAGGCTGCGCTCTCACAGAATCTGTCAGTCTCACTGTAGCCACGCCCTAAAGCACACCATGTTCATCATCTATTTTACTTTTCCATGGGAGGTCCCCTCTGCTGGCCATTAGGGAAAAAATGCAGATTTGGACACTGGCTTAATTTTGCATCCATCTCTTATATACAGTTTGTTATTAAACTTCAGTTACTTAGTTCACCTATGTGGTCCCATCTGATATTGTGAAATTATTTTTAATGCTTGCTGAGGACCTCCTGTAAAGATCTGCACTCTTTATTCCTATATCACTCCTTCATTCCTCCCTCTGGCTCTCTTTTGTCCCTCCATCTCTCAGTTTTTTTTCTCACCTCTGCTATCTGCCTCCTGAAAGCCTCAGCCCTTTCAATTAGCCATCTGCTAGCCTGGCCGACAGCAACGGCAGCAGTGTGAGCGGCCGGTTTGATGATGTGACCTCTGGGATCAGGACAGGTGAACGGTCCACAATCAGCCCCTTTGATTACTCCCTTAACCACTGCAGAGCAGCCAATTTACCACAGGGTTACCACTGAACCTATTAACCTGTTAGCCCACACAGCCACAGCGAGGAAATTGGATGCTGGAGGAAAGGATGCAACGTGGTGTTTTCTAATGAAAATCCTGTTTGATTTCCATTAGATTTGCCCTTCAGCTGTAGAAAAATAAGAACAGGAGCTGGTTTGTGTCCATGTGATACATGACTGCCGGCATTACAGTCACCAAACTTGTAATCAGGAATCCAAGAGATCACAGTTGCTTATTTCAAACACCACTTTTGATTAAATGATAAACCCATTAAGTAATATGGAATATCTTCAACATGAATCAGTCTACAGCACAAGAGTTTACCTCTGTGTAAGGGAGCAGTGCCAAACTGATTATGCTGCTTTTTTTTTCTATGTGCTTTCACTTTTCAGTTACATGTTTGAAGGATTATTTTAGTGCTCCAAAGTAGAAAATTGAAGATAACGCCAATGCCCCCTAATGGCTTTACAATGATAGTTATTATTACTGTGAGGGATAGACTGAGACTGGCACTAGGCTAAGGCTTAAGTGGTTATAAGATGAAACATTATACAGCAACCATTATAAAACATCCCTCAACAATTGCACAGACTCAGGAAGCGCTCACATCAGGGAGCCAAACGTACTGTAAAGGAAATGAAAAAAGGAAAAACAAAGAAAACGGAAATTAACTTCTGGGCTTTCGCCTGCTATAATACTGGAAATTGTAGTGCTACTGTGAACAATTTCAGCTCTACTTTGCACTTGGAGTCAATTACACTAAGCTACACTCCAATGGGATAAATGAGCCCAGAGGAGGGAAAAAAAAAAGCATGTCAGCGAAGATGTGGATGAAAGAAGGGATGGATCTGTTAGTTGTAGCGGCCCAGACTGCAGCGTCGATCGCTGCTGTGTGAGAGATTTCGCTGAATACCAGATTAGCTTTGAATGTTGGGAAACAAAATCCTGCTGTTCCACTGTTCTAACAAGGTCTTTGAGTGATGCTGCAAATTCAGCTACACATGTCTGAAAGCTCACATGTGAAAGTTTCAAAGCAGCAAAATATGATTGTTTGAAGCAGTGAAAGAAGGAACATGAAAGGGTTTTTGTGATCGGCGAGACAAAGAATGGCAGCACCACCTGCACAAACTCTGACTTCAGGACAAATTTAAACACAAAGAGGCAATTATGTGATACTGTACTGCTGGCTATTGGTGAAGGGTTATGTACCAAAGTATTTAACGGCATCATAAAACTCCATATGGAAACATTATAAAGCAAAGACATGGCACATGGATATCTCATTCCCATCCCCCCAAAGAGCCAGTTGTCTGCTGAGTTCAGGTTTAACTGTAAGTTGACAGGCGTATCTGCTCATTACCGTAACAAACATGCGGGTGCATTCCCTTCCTAATTTTCTTGGCTTACTGCATCCATAACGTGAATAAGCGTGGCATTTGTAGAGGTGCTCTGAAGCGTGAGTCAGAGGAACTGATGTTTTTGGCACCTACGATTGAGCTGTAAAGTGAAGATGAAGTAAATCTCTGGGGGGGGGGNTTTTGGGGCCGAGTTGTTAAACTTTTTAAGCACTCTTTTAAAACCTGGTTTCAACAATGACTCTACAGGACCACTGAAGTTAAAGTCACTGCACCCGTTCATTCTTGTTAACCCAAAGTTTCTGCTCGGAGGCACGAAGATTCCTGCGAGACTTGATTCTCAAAGCACTTTGAACCAATCTTCCAACTCTACTTTGACAAACTCTTTAAAACATGTCAAATTATTGACTGGAATGGCCCCTTAAAATATGCATGCAAGCAACCTTTAACCCTTCCTAAATATATATTCGATCTTCAGATTCTAACTATGTGTCTTTGATCTCTGACCTTTCACATGCGGCACAGAAACAGATATTTCCACTTCCTTATCACACTCTCATGCGTTTCCCATCTTGGCAAGCCTGACTTATTAACTGTAAGTGCCCTGTTTTTTATATTGGTATAAAATTTAGAATGACACTATCCACTCTGTGCATGTCATGAATCCATAAGTGTCTCTAATTTAGGATGGAGAAAGGAGGGCTGTGGGAAGGTGACCCCAGCTGTGTTCTTAATCATCAGCTGGTCCAGATGAGGTTAAGAACGAAAATTGGTTTGGCTCTGTACTGAATCTATTATCATATCTCCTCACCCTCATCTACCCTTCTTTCTTTGTTTCTCATCTCCGTTAGATGCTGTTTTACATCTCACTCCCTCTCCTCATCCATCCTTCTCCTCGTTTTCATTCGCTCGTTTTCTTCACTCTCTTTTTCGCCCCCTTCATCTTTTTTTCCCTGTGATGTTAAAAACTGCCTCAGCATATTGATAATGGGATTTATTTAAATAGGCTTTCCTAAAGCGAAGGACATTCTCTATGACATCTGCAGTAATTATGTTGAATCATGTTGGTGATTCTCCTGCTGGTCTGCATAATCCTCGAGACACTTACCGACCAACAACCGGACTCTCGTGGTTTACTATGGCTCCAAGCCGCGGCCACCTGTGGTCAGCATTACATTGTCCGTGTGTTGGTACGTCTTCGGGGAATTTTGGCCGAAAGAAGGATGAAATCATCAGAATCTGGAGGTCAAAAGGTCGAACTTTAGGGACATTGTTGGCTGGGGTGCATCTGGCTCAGGTCATCTGCCAATTGGAAGGTTGGTGGTTCGATTCCTGCCTGCACACCAAAGTATCCTTGGGCAAGACACTGAACTCCGAGCTGCTTGCGATGCATCCGTCAGAGAGTGAATGTGTGTGAACGGGTGAATGAGACAAGTTGTGTAAAGTGAGACTTTGAGTGCTCAGGTAGAATAGAAACGCACTATACAAGAAGCAGTCAATTTACCATAATTTTATGAATTTCATGAAAAAAATTCACATAAATATGTAACAGAACAAGATGATGATGATGATGATGATATCTTTATATGTAAAATATAAAGCCACAAGGTAGAAAATGTCCTTTTTTTTCTTACAGTATCATCTTGGTCAATCTTTTTTTTTTTTTAGAGCATTCTGCAAATTTCCCAGAAAGTAGACCCGCTCCTTTCCCCATTCACAGGACTGAGAGACAGTTCCCACACAGTGTGAGATTTCTTTTTGCTACAAACACTTGTTGGTTCATTAGGAACTTGTTGGAATGACTGACTGCAGCTTGTTAGGCTGATTAAAACATCACGTTTAATTAGCGGCCGTAACACGGCTCACTTCACTGCTGCTGTAGCATCAGAAAGATACAGGATACGCTTTAAGTGTTAAAATCCCCGCGCTCTGTGTGCCATTTCAGTATGAAGCCTGACAGTCACAAGAGAAGTGAATGACAACACGGTCTCCTCCTTCTTGCATGGCTGTGCTAATAATCACCATCCAGTTATCCATCCAGGGAATCCCAGTAGTCACGAGCTCATAGAAATCTGGACCTCTGGAAAATCTTATTTTCCAAGGATACTTTAAACTGTTGACCCTAAATGTTGATTTGCCATTTTTTTGTTGGTTACATTGTAATAAAAAATATATATATTGAAAATTGCCTGAATGCAGGAAACTGCATGTCTGAAAGGGAAAGAAAAGATGCAAATTAATAAAACTGTAGACCTCAGTTAAACTTTATCTGTCTACAACAATGCTCCAGGGTGCATATTGATAATAGATTAACATTCAGCTCGTCCTCTGATGGTCATAGCTGTAGGTCAATCCACTTTATATAAATGCAAAATTTTTTTTTTAAATCAATAAAAGCAGTGTAATCAAGCAATGCCACTAATTAGAGAAAGTGAGGGCAATGAGAAGCTTGCTCCAGGAAGTAAATAAAACATTTCATTTAAATAACATTTTAACCTGTGGGCCTGTGTTAATTTGTTTACACAGATTATCCCAATTTGCAGGCAGCATAGATTAATGAAAACCATGGCAATAAGAATCTGTTGAAGTGGAAGATTAGGCCGATAGCTTGTTGGTATTATTGTATACTGAAAACTCTGAATTAGAAAAGAAAACAAACACAAATGAACTGAAAAACATGTCACTTAACACTATCCAGTGCATTCAATATTATTAACTAGCGGTTTGTATTTTCTAATGATAGTGTGCTAATTTTCTGTCATTAAGTACTGTGCAGAAGTCCTGAGCCAAACTTCATCTCTTTCTATAAAAGAATTTTAAGTGGTCTTGAACAACAGTTCCTCAGACTTCCTGAAGGTCTTTGGCTGCTTATTCACTCATATTCAGTGCAGTCCTTGTCCCTGACCATTTTCAGAAGAATGTTTTAACACTGAAGTATGAATTTCTCAAAAAGTTACCCTAACTCAAGGAATGCCATTTTGTTACTAGCAGCAAGTCATACAAAGCCATATAATTTGTTTTTATTTCTTTAGCTGAATCTATGAAAAATGCCAAAGATAAAACAGTTTGACAGACATAAAATTAAACTTTTGCACCAAAAAGGTAAATTGACTGTTTTTTATGTAGCACTTTTCTGACCTACTTTGAGCACTCAAAGCACTTTATACAACTTGCCTCATTCATACACATTCATAATAGCACTTCTTTCTATGCCTAAGTGCTTTCTATCTAACATTCAAGCTCCAATGGATCTTGGAGCGCAACTTGGGGTTCAGCACCTTGCCCAAGGATACTTTGGCATGCAGACTGGAGCAGCCAGGGATTGAACCACCAACCTTCAGGTTAGAAGAGGACCTGCATCTACCGCCTGAGCTACAGCCACCCTGAAGAGTGATTCCCAAAGAGCTGTTAGCTGAAAACTTGTCATATGTTAGCATGGTGTGCAGCGTGTCCTTAAAAACTTCTGAGTAAACTGGACAAAGAGCAGGAGAAAAGAAGAACTGGCCAGCCTATAAAACTATCTACAGCAGATGAAAAGCATCATAAAGTAATGGGCAATAAGAACCACCTGGAAAGCATCTGATTGCCAGTGGCTTCATTTTTCAGCATGACAGTGATCCCAAACACACTGTGACTGCAGTAAAAGCATACCTGGATATAAAAAAAAAGAAAGTTTCAAATTACATCTGTCCAAGGAAACGCCGGGTCAAACGATCAGGCTTCAAACTTCTCCACATGTTCTGTTTGAGACTGTTTTTGGT
>JASGAU010382424.1:20526-42865 GCA_030220045.1 Australoheros facetus
CTTGGCTCTGCATGAGGGGAGGTATATTAGAGGGGAGATCCTTAATGCAGTCATCTCAGGCACACAGCTCTGACTGTGAGCACAGAAGCACCACCCACCTTTAAATCTTCTGTTTATGAGGGGCAGCCAATCAGAAGAAAATCAACTTAAAGGGAGCTAACCAGAGTATGAACTGTGAATTAAGCAAAGTTGCTTTAGCAGAGTCCAAAATGGTCATAAGAGATGCCCCTTGGTCTATAAATCCTAAACACAACAATTTCTTCAAAAGCTAAAGGTGTTCAATGTACAGTGAATTTTGGCGATGAGATGCAGCTCTGCTCATTTGAGGAGATGAAACAAGAAAAAGTTTGACTTTTTTTTTCTCTTATTTCCTTATAAATAACTGAAACCCCTAACATATTATGAAAATAGTTGCAGATAATTTGTCAACGATGACTCACTAATCTTTCAGTTCTTAATATCCATCCATCCATTTTCCTAACTGCTTATCCTGCGATAGTCTACCCACCTCTGGCCCAGTGATAGCTGAATTGGATTTTGTGCATGTTCCTAATTGTTTATTTGATGCAATCATCATCCCAAAGGCAAAGCCAATGATATCAGATGCACAGAGGATAAAAGATCCTGTTCGGATTAAAACTGCAGAGGATGAGGGAGGAATAGAAAACTTAGTTTTGTGCAGAGCCAGTTCCATCTGCAGGAGAAAAGAACAGCCCTGTCCAAACTAATCTTTTACTTTAAACCAGCAAAGATGTTCTCTGATCTCACCTTCTTTAGAAGTTTGTTTTTCCCCCCACAACATCACAGGAGTGTTCCCTCAACTGGGCGCATGTGCCATTCACCTAAGAGGACGTTTTGAAAGCTCTGTTTAAGTTCACGTCTATTGTGCTTCAGCAGTGAGAGGGTTTTGCAGTGGCTGTGGAGTAATAGTTGTGGAGTCACGGTGTCAAGTGGAGGTGAGATACAACACTGACCTTTCGTGGCCTTGGGAAACAGAGTTCTGTAAGGTGAAAAGGTTACAAACCATAACTCAAAGTTGGTTGGACACACATAACTGAGGTTGTTTTTGTTTCATTTGGAGTCCTCGGGGGGGATTCGTGAGCATAAGTTCACCTTAAGCCTCGTCTGTGAAGCCCACAAGAATCCAAAAACTGCTAAACTTGTTCACATTTCTAGTTGAGAGTACAGTTTTTTTAACCAGGCAGCTGCAGCGTGATGGCCAGTTAATCAATACATGACCTGATGTTAATTGTTACAGTGAAACAATCGATCCGGTCAGAGTTTCTCAACCTCTACTGCATCTGATACAAGCAAAGAATTGATTCAAAAGTAACTCAAATGCAGTGAGTGAAGTGCACAACCTGAGCAGTTTCACAGCAGAAGCAAACGAATATTCCTGCCAAGCATCTTTGACTGTTTAGAAATTGTATTGTATACGATGTCGCTGTCACATAATGTATCATTGTGATATCTGTGTGAAAGCAAAATACCTTTTTGAATCTGATTGTGCTGATACTATTGTGTTATATTGTGTTGCCATGTGTTTCCACTGTGAACAGCAGGATTAACAGGTGACTTGAGGCCCATCCGTTTCCTCAGTGAAGATCGAAACTCGTGGCAGAGGACAGACTTGTTGGCACAAAAAAAAAATAGCAGAAGAAAAAAAAAACAACTGATGAAATTAAAAGCGAGCTGATAAATGTGCTCTTAAAGCTGAAATTGTTTTGATAAAGGCATGAATGATGGATTAAAAGACAACTGATTTAGAAAAGGAAGACACTGTGTTTGATCAAAACCAAATTAATTTGAAAAACATCCTTATCTGAAATCTTCTCGCTGTTCACGATGTTGAAATGTTTTTTACTGGTGTATTTATGATCATATCAATTATCAGATGTGACGGTGAGTTGAGATGACTCATTGTGATTTCTGCACCCTGGAAGCACCTTTTTTTTTTCTGGTGCCGCTACAGCAGGTACAAATAATGAAATGCTGGGAGATGAAGTTAAAGAAAATTCCTGCTGAACAGGAACAGGACAAAAATTTGAAACATTTTCTCTGATTAAATTCAGCTAATTATCCTAACTCCCAAAGGATTTTTTTTGACAGGCTTTTTTTTTTTTTGCCTTCTTTTCCTTCCAAAAAGTGGACGAGAAGGCAGTTGCCTCACTTTGGTTTGAGCTCACAGCTAAAAAAGTTGAGCCAAAATTATATTTGGAGAACACACCACCTCCTCTGGATGACGACACACAAAAAATAAAGTTCCAAAAGAAAATTTAGAGACGCAGTCATGAATGGCATGTTAAAAAAAAATTATTCTGGAGCTCTGGACCACATAGATGCAATCAGAGCCTCTCACACCTCCCATTACCATGCATTACAGCAACACATTAGGGAAGAAGTGCGAATGCACACTAAGAAATTATCACAATTAACGCATTCATGTCTGAACCACAGTACAACAGCTTGATTAAAGTGTTTGATGCAGAATGTTTCTTTTTGCCTTTGAGGGGGATCATTTCCCATTATGCTATGGTGCTAGCATGGCAGCTAAGACGCCCTGCCAAAATAGCCATGGTGAAAAAAAAGAAGGAAAAAAAGAGCATGCAGGCTGATAATACAAACAGATGCTACATGAAAGCCATCACATCCCAAACATCAGTTAGACACAATTTACTTGATTTCCTGCAACTGCGTGATTTTGTGAATAAGTCAGTGAGAATATATCAATCGGAGGAAATAACATGATTCACTGCACTCTAATTAGAGATTCAGTGAGATGAAAAGGGAAGATTTGCTTTTTTGACATGGGTCACCCACAGAGAAACACAAATACTATCTAAATGTCATCAGGCTCACTGTAGCTGCAGAGCCTCTTGTGAGAATGCGCACAGTGAATTCATTATTTTTCATCTATTTTCATCTCTGCAAGATTATAACTCTGTCAAAGGAAAGTGACTCACAGGAGAAGAGAAACTGCAAAGCAAAGTTAAAAGCCAGAGCCGAGGAAAGTCTTGCAAACGAGAAATGCGCTCCATGAATGAACAGGGTCTAATTTTAAGACGTTTCGTTAGATTTTTTTTTTTTTTTTCTTTTTCCAAGTGAGATCAAATGAGACAATCTCTTCATTACATATGACGACCTGGTAGCTTGAAAACTATCTGCTCCTCAGACTTGGTGGATAAAGCTATCGGAGCACAGATCAGTAATTACTGCAGGCTGTCAACAATTTATCACAGCTGCCCCATGGGCTCCCGCCAGAGGCTGGACGGGACTGCACACAAGCACGCCCACGTTAACACTCACCGTGAAACGTGGCACACAGATGCACACAAAGGCCCTCACATGTATGGAGCCTCAAAGACACACAGTTGTCAGTGTGACAGGACGTTACCTTCTGTCCTTCATGATAACGCTGAGCGCTTTGAGGATGGTTTTGTATGGCTCTTTTAGACACACACACACACAGACACGGGAGCTATTCATTCACTGAGCTGTTTATAGACTGGGAAGAAAATTGTTTTCTATAAATATCTTGCCTTTTTTTCTATTAGAGTTTCATTTTGCAGGTAAACACAGCTCTCACTTCTCTGCAACATTATCATAAAAACCAATTAAATTATGTTTTGTCCATTGATTCGTTTTTACGCTTGCATATTCATTAAGAGTAGCACTAGTTTGGTTTTTTACTCTGGGAGAAAATCGAGGCATTATCACGACTCTGGCAGTGCCATTAATTATCAGAAACTCATAGCAAACAATGTAGCAGCCCGTCATCAAACAGCTAAGGTCGTGCTGTAAGTCATCGCCTGTGCAGTTTACCGCGCTCAGCATGCGCACGCAAACATGATAATGCATGCTGACACCTGCACGCATACCCTCCATCACCATACTGTTAAATTTGATTTATGAAAAGTGACAACAGCATCAGTGTTTTTAATTATTAATCGGGAAGAGTCCACAGGAGTCATCTCTCAATCCTCCCACAAAGGTAATAGGGTTATTTGTTGTGGCGGAGGCCTGTACACTATGATTCATTTGACAACCGTCCCTTGTGTCAAGTGGAACTGCAACGGCACATAGATAAGAAGGCTATTTCCGGTGATTTTGTGACATTGACCTGCCTTACAGGAAGGCGCACGCACACATGTGAACACATGCACATTTACAAACACAAAGACACACACTCACGCACGCACTCAAACTCACATTTAAACTGATTTAATCTGCCAGCCAGTATTACACATCCTCTCATTGCAATAGGGACACTATTACACAAGCTGAAGGTTAACACGTGACCCCTTTTAAATTGCACCTCAGCTGGACGGACTAAAACAAAACGCATCAAGAGGTTAAATGAAGGTTAAGTGATCTAACTCTAACTGTAATATCCGTATGTAAATTTGAATGTTGACGTCAATGAATTCATATTTATTCAGATTTCCAAATGTATCTGTAAATGCAATTTTGCATGGCTGCACACTGTGTTTATCATTCAAGGCATCTGTCACGCTGCACAGGGGTAGGCACGGTGTTTCAATCTGTGCTAATTACAACCCTCCTGTGAAGTAACACTGTAGTCTGAAACCTTTTCACTGCTCTTTTTGCAGGACTGCAGGAGCCCAGAACAAATTAGTCTAATAGCCAGAAAGTGCCTCCGACGCAGCGGCAGAGGTCAACTAGTTGGGAAACATAGTCAGCTCAGCTGGACAAGGACAAAGCACAGTATGGCTCATGTCACTTCCTTTGAATCGGCCTCAAAGATGTTTCTGAACAGTGGGCAAATGCAAATTAGAGGCATTACAAAAAATTGCCATAAACTCTGTCAACTGATCTGAAACAGTAAGTCTTCATTTAAAAGAGAACCTGTTATGTTTATTTTCAGATCCATATTTTTATTCTTGGACTAGATTCACAGTTCAGATACACCATATATCTCAAAAGAAACTACAACCTCTGTCAATGCTAAAGGTTTATGTACTGGGACATATTAAAAAAAAAAAAAGGCAAATACATCCTGAGATGAACAACAATACATCACATATGTACAGCTAAAGGTTATGAACTGTACTTATCCATGCTAAACATTGATTTGGCAATAGTTTGGAGAAAGGGTTTAGCTATAAGGCCCAGTTAATAGACCCTTTTCATCCCCTACAGGCAGCTAAATTTCAATATACAAAATGAAACGAAATCACCCATTTCTGAATATTTTCTTCCCATTAACTTCCCTCACCCATCAAGGTATAAAATTATCCATACTTTAATGTGAGTTCAGCTTTAAAAAAAAAAATCATTGGGATAGCTTCACGTCATGCTACACAAAGAAAGCCAACCATAAAAAAAAGTAACCAGGAGTTCCATCCCTGCCTGTCTCTCAGACTTCTGTGTATTTGTTTATCCCTCCAAATCCATCAGCCAACCAAATTAAAACTGATATCTTGCTCTTCCAGGCTTCCCAATATTATATCCAATCAGGGACAGAATTATTCAGCAGTGCCTGTCTGTTATATTTGTAATGGGTGAGGCTGCATTACTGGGTGGGTACAGTGAGGGCATAATCAACTATTAAATGTGTAGTTATATATATATTTATTGCATATTCATATTCATCCTAACTGTATGAATGCATGCAGTCTGGGCAGGAGTAGTTATTTCTGTGTGGTAACCTGAAATCAACCCAAACAAATATCAGCACTACGAAATATTCTGGAGTTCATTTTGAAGTTTATTAAAAAGTTTTAGAATTATCGTGCATGTGGGCGTTGCGGGGAGGCTACAATATGCAATCTGCTGTGGTTGCTTCTCATTTTTTTTAATGACAGTTTGAAAGGAGCTACCTTTAGGTAGCTACACTGTTAAAAAAATAAAAATACTGTTATTTTTAAATACATGAAACATTATTATAAGCTTTGGTGTTTCTGTGGAAACTCTAAAAATGAGGCGCATTGCCAGGATGCATGTTGTGTAGCAGGCTGCAGGTCTCACTTCAAAACTGACGATGCTTTCAGGTGTCATGTTTACATCATCATCGGGGGTCAACTCATTGTGAGACGTTGCAGGGATCCTATATACCCACAGCTCGGCCGTTTCAAAGAAAAAGTAGAGCAATCGTGATAGCCTCAGTGTCAGCGAATGATGTGACACATGTACAGCAACTAAAAATGTTCCAATCTCTGCGACTTTGACCTCAAGCTAAAGGTCAGGGGTCAAGTTTTCTGAAAATCTTGTAAGTGTGATGACTCCTTCACCTGGGATGTTCAAATTCACACCATAGATGCACACACTGTTCAAGAGACCCATCAAACATCATACACCTCTTCACTGACTTTACTATAACAGCACTTTTTCCCACCCCTCCTCTTCCTCCCCGTTACAAATCCAAAACAGTCGAACGTTGGCGCCTGCTCAGTTATATTATTATTGTACACTATCGGTTTCAACAGGGGTGGTTTGTATGGCGGTTAGTTACCCGAAAAGTAGTATGGGCAATTAAGTAAGTACAATTTAACACTTTTCACAGACATGTCACAAAGTCCTTTACAGAGCCACACAGCCTCAATACACACATTACTTGTTTTTAATTATTAAAAATATAATGTAGAGTTATCACTGAACCTAAGCTCTTTGGACATTCACACTACTCTGGTACAGGAGTAACATACAGACACCACAAGCACGCTGTGATTCTAAGTTTAGGGTACCGTTGGTTTAATTGCTAGATTTAAAAATCTCTGCCTCCTAAAAAACATTTGACACTGAACGCTTTCATTTGTATAACAAATTGTACATAATTTCCTGTTCTGTGATCAGTAATGTTGATTGAGGGGCAGCTGTTCTCTGTTGTAGTTTATTTGTCAACTTCTACTTGAAATGATCTGTAACGGTATATTAGGAAGGTAACGCCATTAAATTTATATGTGGCAAAGTAAAGATTTATAAATATAAAGCTAGACATAAAAACAGATATTACAGTTGATATGATCAAAAATTAACAGTAGATAGTAGATAGAAATATTAGATAATTTAGTTGTTTTTACACATGTACATACTTATTATTTAACATAAAATATCAACAAAAATACACAAGATCTCATGTAAATTAAAGCTCCAAAACTATTTTAACTGTGGTTTATTTAATGATAGACGAGGGTCCAAAGTTGAAGTCCTGCCCCTGCTCACACAGAAGGTCACGCTTGATTTCGCGGGGCTACAGAAGGCAAACCCTCTTGCTTTGAGGTGACGGTGCTAACCACTGCAGCACAGCGCCCAAAGACGTGAAAATCAAAGAAAAAATATTTTAATGATATGAATGAGTTTGCACTTTAGGAAGCCATGGCATAACTTTTCTGCTATCAGCAATAACAAGTCTCACTGTCACTCCAACACAGATCAGAGTGAAGCTGCTTCACATTCATTCGGACACTTTCTAATCATTCCCTGTTTTTCTTTTCACATCTTCCAGCTCCTTCAAAGTTTTTTTTTTTCCTTCTGCAAATGCCATCACCAAGAATATTGTCACCAACTCTTCTTTTCTCTTTGCTTTTTCCCATCCCGCCTTTCTCTCCGTCTCCCACTGCGCTGCTTCGACAGGCAGCCGAGCCAGAATTACACACAAGGTGAGGACTAATGAGTGGGAATGGAGCATTTTCTCATGTCTATCCAGATGAACCTGCTGGTCTCCTGCTTCTCCGACCTTCTCTCTTTTTCCGTTCGTTGTCTCGGGTTTTAGAGGGGTTTGTGGCTGTTTTTGCTCTCACTCAAACTCAAACATCAGATTTTTAATAACAAGAAATTCTGTTTGATTATGAGCAGAAATAAGAGGCATCCAGGAGTCCTGAATTGAGCCTTGACCGTTTTATCTCTGCTCCAACAATAATAACAGCAACGACAGGAATTGCCACAGAAATGCAAAGGTTTAGAAATGACTAGTGCCTGATCATAGATACATAAATATCAATTTCAGGGTTCTCAGCCTGCTTCAGAACATTTTAGTATATATTTTTTTTAATTCTGCCCCACTTAATAAAGACCTACAAACCCCTTTTTCCCATCAAATGAATTTCTTTCTTTTCTCCTTTACCAGCACTCTTGTGGAAGAGACATCATTGACTTTCAATTACTGAATGTGAGGATATAACTGGCCTAATATGGAAATCTTGTAAAACGTTTCACTGGGGACTGCAAAATAGGATTTGTGCTAGATGTGAACATTGGACTTGTAAGGTAATGGAGGATATATCCTTCCAAATATCAGGCAGACAAAGGGATTTGCTTTCACAGAAAATCTTTCCATCCCTGTTCCAAACCCATTTGGAGGTGCAAATTCCCCACGCTTCACTCTCAGAAGTCAAATTTACCCCTGCTCCCTTGATAATTTCTTCCGATCCATCACCCAGCATGCTGATGTGTTGTTACTGTTTGCAGCTACCGTGCAGCTGTGTCTGCTGCAAAACATACAATCAACCGGAGGCAGACCTAACAGACACAGAAGAATTTATTTGGTAAACAGGGTTTTATTTGATTTCCTGTTGCGCTGTGGCATACAGCGGAGGAGAACGATATTGTGTTCATTACTTTACGTGCATTAGCAAGGGAATCTAATGGTTTATGCATACAAGGCCAACAGCGGAGAGCTCGGATGATTTAAGATGATGCTCATTTTATGGAAATCAAAGCAAGAAATAAGAATAATTCTTGTTACGCACAGGCGCCTCCCCTTCTAGTTTTGTGTCTTGCGGTTGTCTCTGTCAAAACAATTCGCTGCCTTCCTCACCCTCTTTCTCCCCTGATTCTTCTTCACCTTCCCTCCATCCCTTTTTCTTGTTGCTGTCAGAATGCATTAGGACTTTGCTAACGAGTGACTTAAATTAGGATCCCCCACAGTCCTATCCAGGTGTGGGTAATGAGGTGGGAAGACAGGCGATCGGGGCTCCCCCTTCACTCTTTCACTTGCAAACAACAGAATAAGATTTTTCACTGTGTTCCAGCAACACATCAAAATATTCCCCCATGTCCCATAACAAGGTTATATGCTGGTGATATGACAGACAAAATGAGCGAGCTACAGTTTTGGACATAAACTGATAAACAACACAAGCACTGACACTGCCGCATTTGTGACAGCCATTATTTGTTATGTATTGCTGTGGATTTATGGAAACTAGCACCGCAGACAGGCTTAATGATATGGAAATTGAAGTCGTAAGTTCGGGAAATGCAGCCATGAGTTCTTTTCTCAAGGCCATCAGTTAGATCTGAGCTCCGGTGGCTGATTGGCCGTGATCTGTTATCGTCCCTGTGGCCTGGCCTCTCAAAGACAGGCTAAATAGGTGGTCTCCCTCCACTGGAGGTGGAAATGAATCTGGCCTCAGATCCCCACTCCTTTCTGCTCCCTCTAACACCCTGCTTGTCTCCCCGTCTACCTATCTAGGCCATCTCACTTTGTTTGACGTGACGGGTGCAAGCGGGGAATGTGTGTGTCCACATATGTGTGTGTGTGTGTGTGTGTGCACCTGTGAGCCAAAGCTTCAACTTTCTAAAAGTACAGAATGATCGACTACAGCACAATTTTATTGAATCCAATTACCTTCAATTCTTTCTCAGGCTGATCTGATGCTCTGAAGCAGCAGTGTCAGCTAAACATTCAGGGACTCACATTTTTCCTGCTCTTCATCACTGTCCTTCAAGCCTCCATGACTTATCAGAAGCAGCAGAGGCCTTGACAGAGTGACATAGTCACAAATGATGGTCATGATCTGCCTTGCATGAAAGTTTGGAGAAAAACTAATCTTATTACCATCTCTCCTCGCTGCCTCAGCATGTTTCTGGTCCAGGAGCTTTTACTGTTTGAGTTGCAGCAGGAGAAGCCGAGACGTGGCTCTGGACTTTCCACATATATATATAATAAGGTTCAGTTGTCTGTCTGCTGGGTTGCTAAGCTGTCACTCCATATACACGGCTTTGCCTCTTAGCCTCTGCACTCCTTTATTAAACTTTTTGCAGGAGGTCTGTTGTGTGAGGATAATAATGTTAAGTCAACTGGGTAGGTATCACTCACAATAATGCAGATGTCAAACCTGAGAGCCCTGGATCTGAAAGAAGCTGCAGAAAAGTGGCCAAAATAAGGGTTAGCAAGAGAATAGACTACTTGTTGCAGCAGTATAGCTCCGCTTTTACATAAAGCTGGTTATCCTGCCTTTCTGGAGTCCTACCTGCTTTCCATAGTTCACACATCACATCAATTAAATTCAATTTCATTTGTATAGCGCAAATTCACAACAACAGTGACCTCAAAGCATTTTATATTGTAAGGTAAAGACCCTAAAATACTAGAGAGAAAACCCCAGCAATCAGGTGACCACCCATGAGCAAGCACTTGGCGACAGTGGGAAGGAAGAACTCCCATCTCCTGAATCCAAACTGGCAGCTGGTTCCACGGCTCTGTCTCTCACTTTACTTTTAGAAACTCTAGCAACCGCAAGTAAGCTTCACTGGTTTACAACAAGTCACTACCACCTTTTTCTTGCTTAGCAGCCGTTTCAGCGATGCTACACTATCAAGATTACTTAAGAAAAGACAAGACTGATGAGACAATGGGTGTAGTGAGGCCAAATATAAATGCAAATCAGCCATCAAGCTTGTTGGCTTTAAATAATATATGGACCCCTGCTGGGACTGAAGGCTGTAAAACATCTTCAGTTTAAGTGGCACATGCCCGAGGTAGCTTTGTTTAACTAGTTTAGCATGCACATTGATGTTTCCTCTGTACGAGTCTACAAACCTATTGAAATGTTATTCTGAGGTGTAATGAATGATTAAAATGCTTTTATGGCTAGTTATTGTTATTTTTTTTCCTCAGCTCTATTTGTGAAGATAATAAATACTTCTTATCTTTACTGTGTTAAAGATAAGAAATGTATTCATCCCATATTTGGAAAATTATTTAAACATACAGATATGTGAGTGATATTGATATCCTTAACTTCCCAAACAGTGTGTGTGTGTGTGTTTTGTTTTTTTTTTAAATCATTTTAATGAGGCATCAAAATCCTCATGATGGATTTGACTCACCCCAGGATAGAAGAAAAAAAAAAAGATATCTGCTGCCACAGAGATCAAATGGAGACCAGCATTTTCCAGTAAACAGTAAAGTGGATTTTGGCAGCATTGAGAAAATCTGGAAATAAGCCCTCTTGCACACATGCTGTGATCTCTACAATCAAATGCAAAGCTTCTGACTTGAGTAAACAGATGTGACAAACTGCACTGAGATCCATCACACATTACAGCTAGATCTATCTGTGAGAGTCTCACTGGAAGCTGATTGGACACATTGGACAAGCTCCAGCTTGACACATTGGACAAGCTCCAGCAGGTCGGTCCCCAGTAGCACCTGGTGCTTTGTCTTAACTTCGAAATGCTTCCATCTTTGTAGCTGGCTCCCCTTCCTGACACAAACCTCCCCTGTGGAAAAGAGAGAAGTGAATTGGTGTCTGCCTTCCTCTCAGGTACATCCTTCTCCCCCTACACACTCCTCTACTCTCCCCACCTCCTCCACTCTCCTGCAATCCGCTGCCCACTCAAGCAGCTGTCAAGGTGAGGCTGTTTTACATGGTGAGGCTCCAATGCCCTTGTCCAATTTCACTTTAGAGTGAAGCTGGGCTGAACATGCCAATCCTCATATTACCAAACAAATTAAATCACGCGGTTGGGCGCAGAGGAGTGGGAGAGTGCTGAGGATGCTGGGCTGAATGAGTGGTGGGAAGGGGGCGGGGGGCAGTTGTCAACCAAGCTGAGCAGCTTTCTGCCCGCTCTGATCAGGACATCCTATGAGGAGAATCACTAATTGGCTCGGGATGGAGGGAAGCACTGGAGGGAAACCGTTCAGGTGCTGCTGGCCACAAATCCATGATGGCCAGCAGTTAAAAGGACTAAACTCTTTCAGCTTTTGAGCTCTAATATACTTTAAATATCCTGCTAAATGTGCCATTAAAAAAACACTTGAAATATTTTCACTGTTTCAAAATCTAAAATGTTAACTACATCACGACCTACAAAGGTTGCAGCCACATTGCGTGTGCAGTGTACTCTGAGTTGATGACATAAACAGTCAGGATTAGAAATTGTATGAAAAAATGCCACAGTGCGCTGCTTTTGGCTGAATTTCCAAGTTAAAGGAAGCAGAGCTTCACAGCTTTCCCGTCAAGAAGAGGTGAAAGCAGTGGGGGAATGATTGTGGAGGAAGATAACTTCCAAAAAAAAAAAAATAAAATAAAACTGTGGCTTCAGACAGCAAGTGAAAAATTGCTGTAAGAACCATGAATTTGACTAGGATAAAAAAGTGGAGGTGAACTCTGTTATTACACTCCATGCTTATCTTTGGAATTACTGTTAGTGTAAGACATTTTATCATGAAACTGTAGTTTGAGCTGTACTATTATTTGCAACAGCTGATGACAGAAAGAGGAGCTCTTTACAACAGACACCAGTGATTTTCCTGAACAATCGCCTCCGGGATGGTATTCATTTTGAGTAAAGTGTGGCTTCCTCCCCAGGTTAAAATTCAAAAGCCTGAACATAATGCTTGTTTCTCTAGGGTCCAGAGATTGGGACCAATGCTGTTCCAACCATTTGACGTTGCTACTCTCCACATTGTGACTCGGATCTAAATTGCTGCACCCATTTAGGTGAAGTTACTTTGCACAGCTGGGAATGATTTGATGTTTAATTGGTCCATTCCGCCTCTTTCCATGAATAAAATCAATGAAGTTTACTCCATAAACACACTGGCATGCTCACAATAACAATACTATTATGCTGACTCTTTATTGGGCTCATCATCTTAGTTTAATGTGTTAGCATGCTAACATTTGCTATGTACTTTTGCCCCAAGTACAAAGTGGGCCTTTATGTGGGGCCTAATGATAGCGCAATGAGTGAAGGAGATATAAGTCTTCTGTTCCTATAAGTGAATATCTTCTCCAGGTTGAATGTTTGTCTATCTAAAGATCTATTTCTGGTGACCATGAAACCCGTCTAAAGTCTAGAGGCAATCCATCGACAGGGATGACCTGTTTGAGTTGCTACCATGGCTAAAAGGCAGCCCCTACTTTTAAACTTTTGCCATCAAAGCCTTTTAATCCACCCTGAAACCCATTAAGAAACAGAGTTGTCGATTTCCCCATTCGACCGCTGCAGAGCTTCCTGACTCCAGTCCTGCTGCTTTTTATTTGACATGTCTAACAGGCAATGATTCTGAACAGGAACAGCAGGTGCATTCTATATCTTATTAAGGGACTGATTCTGGGAAAACGACAAGATACTAAGACAGCCTGTCACCACATCTTGCCTGGAAAACATGCTCTTCTGCCCTTACGACTTACCCCCTATCATACAGAGCTTGCTGTTTCCTATGCGACACATGCCAGGGTTGTTTCGGGGGAAAGTGGCAAATGTCTAACTTCAACTTGGAAGCAGATAAGACATGTTCAAAAATCTCAAAAAGCAGTAAATATATCTCATCCTAGGACTGATTGTTATGCGAGCCCTCTCACCACTGATTTATCCATAATGCTGATAGGCTGCAGAAGGGCATCGTGATTTTTAATAATAGTAATCATAACAAATAAAACAATTCTAAAAGCCGTAAAGTGTATGCTGTCTATGCCACCTTATTTGTAACTGGACCATTCCAGAAACCTCTCACCCACGGGTTCGCTCCGTTACAAAATCCATCACCGGGTGTTGTGCCAAACTTACAGGTTTGAGAGCCTTGTAGTACCTTTCATGCCGCACCGCCAAGGGCAAGCACATTTCTAGCTTTGTAGCACCTAATCAATGTGTCCAGCAGGAGCGGGGCAGCAATCGCTACTCCACACAAATTGATTTCTGAAGCAGTGTGATGTGCTAAATAGTGTTCAACACCAGGAATCATGTGAACACCACTCAGGCAGTCACTTGTGTGATTAAAACAGGCTTGGGTTTAGGGAGAAAATGGGCTTTCTAATAATTGGAATGGAAGAGACACAAGTAAAGACAAACTGAGAATGGAACAGGATTGAAATACATGATGTATACTTAAAGGAACAGACTGAAGCTTGGCAAGACTCATTTTAGCACTACTACAAGCCAGACAGTAAAACGGATGTAACAAGTATAGTAGCAGGTGTAGTAACAACTAAAAACTAAGATGTTGTCACTTGACACGCTTCACCCCGAAGCCCTCTGCTGTCCTTCCATGCAAAATATATCAGAACAAGTTTAAACTCAGAGAAGTGAGCTGTGGATGGGCTGCTGCATCACTGTCACCGAGACAAAGAAAATGACTTTGATTGCATGCAATACTGCTGTGTGTACAGCCTGTGCAATTAAAATCATAATGGCAGATTTTCGAAACACAACTAATGAGCTCAACTCCTCTGAGTGGAAATGCCATTAGAGGTCCTAATGGGGCTCATTCTCTGAGTAACAAAACAAATCCTCAGCTGTTAGATATGAGCTGTGCCGCTTCCCTGGCTGGAGATCAGCACACAATCGTTTTTTGATTAATACTGTTTGTTTACATGAAGATACAAAGAATCGTCTCCCCCTACCGCGCTCCAAAGCCTGATACATTGTGATATATAATTGAATGCTAGCTGCGAATCCTGTTCTTGAACGATAAATTGCGAAGTGAAGAAAAGAGTGGATTAGGGTGTTTGGCAAAGCACTTTTTCACCTCTGTCTTCTTTTACGCTCAGCACAGCTTCCCCCAGACTCAACATCTACTGTACATTTTCATTACGCTCTATCCAAATGTGTCTCTTGTGACATATTATAGCAGCTTAGTTGCGACATTGCTGAAAAATTTCCCTTCTTGCACTTCTCCGTTAAGCTCTTTCCCCCCTCCCCTCCCTTCAGCCATCCTCCACGGGGATGAGGATCATTGGAGAGGGGAAGATTTCATCATCTGGTCCTGCCAGGATCTATTCCTGCTTTGGCATGTCCTTTGAGATATCTGTTCTGTGCCAGCACTGATGATGATCCAGGCTCTACACCTCCACTCCCAACGGAGCACATCAATCACCTCCACTCCTCACAGTTCTAGAGAGGGAGGGAGGCAGGGGAGGTGAGGGAGATTTTGTGGTGATGGTAGTGAAGCCTTTGCCTCCACTTCACTCGTATGATGCAGAGGAAAAGGGAAATAAAGGTGGAGACGGAGGTGCGGGTGCCGCAGCCATCACCTCTGCTCCTGTGATGTATCTGCGCTTACAGGATGCCAAGGAAAGACCCCAGGAGGCATTTTATGACACATTCCAGGTGGGGAGGGGATGAGAAGTGGGTATGTTTTTGTATGTGTGTTGTGGATTTCATATTTCATGTAATCTCTTTAAAATCAGAACAGACACCTGAGGCGTGAAATAGATGCCTGTCCCACAACTTCACACACAATTGTTCAAAAGGATTGGAAAAAAGAAAAAGACTGAATGTGAGTCTGTCTCTGCCTAAGTTAATCCTTTCATCATGTTTAGCATCCGAGACTTGACATGAATATCATTTTGTTTTTCGGAGAGAGGGATTTGTTTCAGGTCACTGAGTCAGCCTAGCTTCTGCTGAAACCAGTGTGACTCTGCTGGGAAGTGACGCAGCAGTCAGTAAAATGATGCAGCTGATGTTGTGAAGGTTTTATTGTAGAAGACTGAAAAAATGTTGCCTTGTCTGATGAGTCTCGATTTCTGCTGCAACATTCACAAGGTACGTCAGAATTTGGTGTAAACACTTATGAAGGCATGGATCCATCTTGCCTTGTGTCAGGTTGCTGCTGCTGGTGGTGTAATGGTGTGGGGATATTTTCTTGCCACACTCTGGGCCACTTAGTACCAACTGAGGATCGTTTAAACACCACAGCCTACCTGAGTACTGTTGCTTGGCCATGCCCATCCCTTTATGACCACAGTGTACCCAGCTCTGATGGCTGCTCACAGCAGAATAACGCACCGTGTCACAAAGCTCAAATCATCTCAAACTGGTTTCTTGAACACAACAGTGTTCTGAACATTTACCAGATCTCAATTCGAGCACCTTTGGGATGTGGTTGAACGAAAGTGTCACATCGTGGATGTTCAGCCGACAAATCTCCAGCAACTGTGTGATGCTGTCATTTCAATATGGACCAAAATCTCTGAGGAATGTTTCCAAAGGGAGTCTAACCCAGAACAAGAAATGTGCACCTAATAAAATTAGTGTATATTGCTACCTAGGTGTTCTCCACTTGGGCCAGACTAAGATATCCTACGGATTGATCTATAATAATCATTTTCACAGGACAAATCCTGTGGACTTAGATGATCACTGTGTCCTAGATGGGTTAGCACTAATTTCTGCAGACATTCTTATTTTCTTTCCTGCAAAACCTTTGATATAATTGATGCTAATTACAGTATGACAAAGTCAGTTTCTGTTATTTGGGGGAATTTTTGCTGCTGCATCAGGAGCATCAAACAGTAGTTATTTTCAAAATAGTTGTCATGTTCTTAGCATGACAAAAACTCTGCCCGGCCTCTTTTTAGGGTATGCATTGGAGCTTTAGTAGTTGAGGGCACACATTCTGCATTTCTCTTTGAAAGCTTGGTTAGGGTTAGTTGTCCAAACATCAGCTCACTCACAACAAGCAGAAACAGAGTAAGTTGAAATGAACCTTCTTCTGAGGGGATGGGGGATCCCTTCAACAGATGCTTTCTGTATGTACAAAAGTAAGCGCTTCACAAAACACCACAGCCTCTTATCCACTAGCAAAGATGCTTACTGAAATGGCAGATACAAAGAAGGATGTTCACGGTGAATGCTGGAAACTACCAGCTGCTGCTGCGACTTAGACACCAAACACTCTTTCCTTTCTTGTGTGAATCAGAACTATTCGAGGCAGCGTGTAAACATGTTGAAAGGCAGTGACTGTGTTTCTATAGAGGCAAACAGAGATATAACCTTTGTTTATGAGCGCAGGCAGGCTGGCTGACAGTGTGTATAAGTCAAGCGAGGCCAGCCCACTCGGGGAGCTGCTGGCACGCATTAATCAAGCACCAGTGGAGGGATGCCTCGCCGCACCTCTGCAGGACTTTCTAACCAGAGGGAAGGGAATGACCACAAGGTTATTGTACCTCCGTGAGACAAACGCGCACTCTGATTCAACACTGCTGGGAAGAAGCGCCTCTCCATAAACGTCTACTAACTGTGAACCGCGAGGATGAAGGCAATAGACTTTTTAAACATCAGAGAACGGCTCGTCTGGAGTCATTTCGCAGCAAGAGTTATTACAGCAATAATATCCAAGAGTGCGTCCTTCAGGGTGATTATGGCTGTGACAGTGATGCAGTAGATGTGAGGCACAGATGGGGATTACTGGCTATTATTGCTGTTTTACAACACGTTTTTAAAAAAAAGAGGAAGAAGACTAATTGTTGGTTCTGCTTTATGGTAATTGTGAACACAGTTAAAACTCATTTTTGAGATTCATTGGTTTCTTTACAGTGCAAAGAAAACTGCAGGAGATTATGGGAAAAGGAGAAAACACAGCTTCTTTATTTTAAAAAAAGAGCATTTTATTACAATAAAATGCTTATTTACAAGGCAAGAGAGAATGCGTCTGTTGGAAAAGGTACAGTACCTCTGCAAAAAGGGGAGGATAACACAACCAGCTTGGGAATGACATATTTGCATTAGAGCGGTCATTTAGCTTATTACAGCGCCAGCTGAGTCCAAACAAATTTGGCGAAAACAGGCTTTTGATACAGGAATTCTCTGACATCTTAATATAGATTAAGCAGTGCATAAAATAAAAATCAAAGAATATCATCTGTTACTCAGGTATGGCCAAAAAAAAAACAAAAACAAAAAAAAGGTATAGGTTTGGGAGGACAGATGACCATTTGAGGGGAAGAGAAATCAAAGTGGAAATGTTGCAAGCGCTTCATTAGCATGTAAAACATGTTGCAAACAACAAAATAAACCATTTAAATGTCAGCTAATTAGATTAGATTAAATGATACCTAAATAAATCCCTGTAATGCCACTTTGTCACAGTAAAGAAAGGGCTGCTGACATTATGCAGGATCCCTGTCATTCTGATACAAAAATAAATATACATTGAAGGAGGACTGTTTTTAAATAAAAATAAAGATGTAAGTACTGAGAATACTGGCAAACTCTGACAAGCAGGGCTTTTGTTTCAATATGATTACATTTTCCAAAGAGCGACATTGATGTAACAACCCTTGTCTGTCTCAATCAAAGATGTAATGAAAAAGAAAAACAAAAAAATTATACATGTGGTCTCAGCTCCTCCTTTGCCTCTAATTTCTTAGAGCCAGGGGTGCCAGGCTGGATCCATGCGACACAGATTGTCCAGGCTGTTTGCTGCAGCCACCAGAGTGTTGACCTTACTCTCTCCTCCCTCGAACTGAGCCAGGTTATGGAGGCGAGTCATGATGGCTGTGACGGCCTTCTGGACCAGTGAGACCAACTGCTGGGAGTCCATGTTCTCTGGCTGCCCAGCTGGCGACAGGGGAATGGACGTGTCCTCTTGGGTCTTCTTGTGCCATGCAATGATCTCATCACGAAGGACGGCCTTCAAGATTCCATCCACCTATGAGAGAGAGGAAATGAGGAAGTCACTTTCAGGACACCGATTCATTTCCTAACAAAGAAGAGAGGATTGTGTGTACCTGCTTCCAAAATTTCCCCCAATTTAGCCGCAATATGCATAAAAGCATGAACCTCACTGTGCTCTAAAGCAGACCTTTTCATGCACACACGCTTTGGAAAGAGAGCAACCGTGAGAGACAGAGGGGGGGCCCCGACTGTAGAGCACAGCGTGAGTGGGGATGGGAGACAACCGTGCCCAATGTGAGCACAGCATTCAGTTACTGTGTGGTCTTTTTCTTGTAAGCAGCTGCCTAAATTTACCAAAGCAGTGTGCAAGAAATAAAACCACATTAGTTGATTACATCTTATCGCAAAACATTTATTTACATTTTTTTGCATCACAAAACATGACAAAACATTTTATTATTACTTCAATTGATTTGCTATGTATATACTCACTAATTTCTATCTATCGAGGAAGACCGCAAAATATATCTGGATGTAAAAAGACAATCATCAGGCGCCCGGGTGGCTTAGTGGCGAAGCCGGTGACCACATGCCACGTTGCGGTGCGGGCGGCACGGGTTCAAGTCCCTGCCTGTTGCCAATTTGCCTGCGTGTCTTCCCCTATATCTTTCCCCCTTTTCCTGTCTCCCTCCACTGCCGATAAAAGCCGCTGTGGCCAAAAATGCAAAAAAAAAAAAGACATTCTTCCACATTTCTCTTTTCTATTTAAGATTTTATTTTGCAATGCTGCTAATTATGTAAAACTGAAGTTTTGCATAAAGCTTTACACTGCAGAATAACTGGTGATATCTATTAAACTATAGCTATGAAGTCTATAGGGGAAGACTTCATATGTGATTATATGCCAGTCTGCCGGGCAGGCTTTCTTGGGCAGCATGTTCAAATTGCCAGTCGTGGGAATGAGCGCAGTGACACGTGATAAAAACCTCAGTTTATATAAAGTCACTGCCAATTTCAAACACACATATAAAACAAAGCTGTTAACTCCAATTTAGGGCACATCAATCATCCATGGGGAAATCTCTGTGTTGTCAACAGCTCATTATGGTGGCACAGACCTGAAATACGTAACCATTTAAAAAGTGACCTGGCAATCATCACGTAACTACGTACACACCGTTCCCTACCCTTACCTAAAGTGTTTATTCGGTTTCCGATGGCACTAGACTGTTTAAATGGTTTAAGGCTTCACTATATTTGAGTGGATGATTGTTAAGTGTTTGTGTTTTACTGTGCTCCACAGTAATGCCTCTTTGCTTTGGCCACAAGCAGAACCAGTTTGTGGCATTTGGTCTTAACTAGTTCACGTTGTCAAGTGTTCTGTTTATTTGCATCTTAAGCACTTCTGTGTCTGGAACATCAGTCAGACTTCAAGTATAAGCCTGACCTATACACAGACACTGCAAGCCTGTCATTACTGCCCTGCTTTACATATATTACACAACCATCTGGCTGCTACTGTTTTTCACTGCTTTGTTTTTAGCTATGCTTCAGACTTAAACCCAAAGGAAGTTCAACAAGTTTAACTGCCAGACAATATCTGGAGAGCGCTGCAGGAGCTTAAATTTGACAACAAACCACGACACTCTAGTGACTGCAAGAAACAACACCGGCAGTAGACTGAATCTCACCTCTTCTACTCATGTGAATAAGTTATTATGTTAAACTAAACTAGGCCTGCATATATAGATTATTTTAGTAACTGAGTATTCTATTGAGTATTCCATCAATTAATCGAGTAATCGCATAAGAAATACTTTCATCTACATATTTTAATTTCCGTAGCTTTATCTTATTACCAAGCTGCAACTTGCAGGGCTGAAAAATGTGCCAAAAAAAGTGCAGTTCCTCCAATGACCACTCGAGGCTTGCTCCAGAAGTGAGTAAATCTCTACAGACTCGCATGTTAAAACTAACTTCAGGGATAAAATTAACATGTTCGCCTGATAAAACCCAGTGATCTCCAGAGACAGTTTTACTCCTCATAAGAACGGTTTAAGGTTTAAAATTAGAGGTGGAGGCTGTAGCCAGAAGCTGTGTGCTAGGCCTCATCGTTGCAAATTAATCCGAGTAACCGAGGTGGACTTCTCGACTGCGTTTGTGGTGTTTTGGGGAACTTTCAGTGAATTATCTTCCAAATATTATTGCATGCTCTGAGGCACAGGCCATCCAAATAGTAATTAGTCTTTTACTTAGTGTGTCTTTGCACTACACGTGTACTGTTTATGAATGCCGATGTTACCTCATAATTTAGTCACTTCCAGCTCCACAACACTAACATGACTTCAAAATGCTGAGGCCAGAAACCTTTGGGTGATGTCGTGGTGGCTAGGCTTAATAAACATATAGTCCACGGATATGCCTTATAAAAAGTAAGCTAAGCCTCTGATCATAGGCTATATTCAATCCATTCATTCTTTGGTAAAGTAGTGTATTATTTAAAAAAAACAAACAAGCAGATGAACTACCTTAAAGTTTGGCTGTGCAAAGCATCTAGCCACAGCAATCATGGAGGCAGTGAGTGGGCCGGAGACACCTATGGTGGTCAGGAACTCAGAGATGTTCGGCGTCAAGCGGAATGGAACAGGACGGTTAGCATCCAGATCACCTGTGGCATCGTTGATGTCGAAGCGGAAGTAAGACACGTTGAGCTTTCCTGTGTCCTGAAATCAGAAGAGAGGGCAAATATCAGTTTTATACAATGCTGAGATAGATTTTACATAGAAGGAAAAAAGAAAAAAAGAAGAACGATCAGGAAACATCTGTTCTGCAGTGTTCTCTACCTTCCTCTGACCACATAAGCACCAAGAAAACAACTCTTCTTCTTCAGTAAGGCTCAGGGAGCTACAAAACAAACTCACGCCAACAAAATGGCTGCCATTATTGATCTTCATGTCCCAGAAACAGTAACATGTCAAACTATCCGCAGCACAGCATCTATAATCCTTAATTCACTTCCACTGCCCCCTTCTCCCTCTCCCTTTGCTCTCTGCTGACTTAAATATATACGGCCAAGTTTTCATCTTTTAAGCCTGCATTTATGTGCGAGAGGGCCGCTACACAAGCAGCCATTCCAGGAAAGATAAGCTCCCTTATAAGAAAAAGTGAGTAGCTCTGACAGCTTTATAGCAGAGCATTTCATTCTAGCTCCTACTCACTCTCCTCCTCTGTCTCGCCTCTTTTCTAGCCCCCCTTTAACACCCCCCTTCTCTCACCTACATTTCATTTGCTCCTCCAAGCCCCAGCAGAGGGCCTAGAGGCAGTGGGCTGAGACACCGGCAACTCCCAGGAGGCTCAGATAAGCCTGCAGACTGTTGGCTGTGAAGGCAGCACTCAGAATGCTAAAGCACCAGACTAGTGGTCAGCTATGGCTTCATTTAGAGGCTGGTGGGAATGGAATGATGCAACATTAGTGTGCCACATGAAGTGACTGGGGGCTGCGAACCTGACTGTGAGAAATCCCAGATAGCGGATGAATTCCATAACAAACGCCAAAGAGTAAAGAGACCTAATACTGTAAGGAAATTAAACAGATTCTCAAGAGATGATGGGATGCTTTATGTGAGCCCTTTTTTCATGATGGTGCAACAAAGAATGCGAACCACTATGTTGAATAACAAAATGAAAGTAAATGTTAAGAAAGGAGCAAAATGGGTAGGAGGTTTATTATTGATGTCGATAACTACACCCC
>JASGAU010382427.1:0-12053 GCA_030220045.1 Australoheros facetus
CACACACACACACACACACACACACACACACACACACACACACACACACATCATATTCCATATTAAAAAGCCATCATGACATTACCCCCTGATTTGAATGCCAATCTGAAGCCTGGACTTTGGAATCTTGACTAACCTCTCAGTTCCTTGCAGACAGAAGTGCGATTGTTTGAAACATGGAAGAGAAATTTATCTTTGATGTGTAAAATCTGAGCAGCACAGTGGGGTGGTGGTTAGCACTGCTGCCTCACAGCTAGAAGGTCTGGGTCTGAATCCACCTTGGCCCGAGCCTCTCTGTGGAGTTTGCATGTTCTCCCCGTGTTTGCATGGGTTTCCTCCGGGTACTCCAGTTTCCTCCCACAGTCCAAAGACATGCAGTTACTGGGGTTAGGTTAACTGGTGATTCTAAATTGCCTAAAGGTGTATAGCCTATTTGTAGGTATTGTTGGATTTGTGGGCACTTTATTGTTCAGGTCCAGTATTTGTGGAAAAGCTATAAAAAACGAACATCTTTCAGACCAGTTTGGAAATCAAAAGGGTTTTTATACCTCAGCAAATGTCCAAACTCAAAGGCAGAATTAAAGGACAACCACCAATAAGGGTGCCAAAACATGATAATCAGAAATATGGGGATGGGGAATATCAGACATGACATCCCCATATTTTATTAACACTCCTGAAAACCATTCATAATGTTCAATTCATTTGTACACAATAAAGTGATGGAAGCAGCTTAGTTACATGACAAAAATAATAAAAATAAATGAAAAAATTAAAAAAGAAAGTTGACATCTACAGTTGGCCATGTTCACAGCATGAAGCAGCGCTGCCTGTCAGTGTGTTCTACAACAGGGGTTCCTATACAAGTAAACTGCATTCTCAGTTACAGATATATTTTCATATGCTGTTACAGATTGTATTACCTATGTTTGCTATTTATGTTTCCTGGATAAATGCTACCTTATTATGTGGCCTTTGTGGCGCTTTCAAATTGTAAGACACACTCTATGGACAAAAGCCTACAGGACACACAACACCTACAGGAGCTGCACAGCCGTGGAAACCCACGGAGCCATGAAGCTCCACCACACAGTTTTTCTGCTGATGTTAAAGCCAGAGAAGGTTTGGACCTCTGCAGTTACTGAGTTAGCAGACTGTTGGTTATAAGCACTATGAACCTCAGCACTCAGCGACCCCACTTTGTGGCTTTATATCACCTGCCATGGCAGAATTGCTAAAAGCTTCCACTGTGGAATATCTTGAAGGGGAGAAATTTCACAAACTGGCCCGTTACAACCCTGGTATCCTATTACAGCATCACACTCCCATTCAGTGAGCTCTTTATAATGACCCATTCATTCACAAGTGTTTGACAGACTGAATGGCTACATGCTGGATTTTATACATTTGTAATGGGACTGAAAACACCTGAATTCAAAGATTAAGAAGTGTGGCCCAATACTTTTGTCAATAAAATAAAATATTTCTCATTCATTCTTTCTCATATAGTGTATTTTGTTTGGGATAAAATATATTTCCCTTGAAATGTCTCTGGGAATGCAGTTTAGTTGCATGAGAGCGTAAGTTTTAGAAGACAGAGGTGAAAGAAAAAAACAAGTTCATTTGTGTTAGTTCAGACTTTCAGCAGTTTCTGACAGCAGCTGCTGGTCCCCACATCCATGTATCACAGTAACCTGCTGTCAGAGCTCTCCACAATGTTTATCCAGGTTTCCTAAACAGCACATGCACAAAAAACGCAACTAGGAACAATAATAACCCAGTCAAAAGATGAATATTAGTAATGGCCAGTTGATGCCCAAAGCTACAAAAACATGACCTAAGCTGTAATCAACCTGAATTTTTATGAACAGATCCCAGTTCAGGTTTTGCTTTACATTTTGACTGGATACACTCTAACATTTTAGTAGAGAAATGCAGTGGAGGATGATCTGAATGCGGTCTCACTGCCCCTCAGTGCCTGTGCCTGGTATGGATGGCATTGTTATATTTCAAGGCTTAGCTCTCATAGACTAGATGTTGTCATCAGTGCCTTTTGTTACAGCCTCCACAGCTCCCTGCTTTATTCAGTTTTGGTGAATGGCTGTCATCTCTAATTGTGTGGGAATATTCAGGTATTTGTGATTCATGGTTGGTGGCTAAGGCCTAGCTTGTAGAGACCTCTTCATCAATCTAGACATCTTTCATCTCACTAAAATGAAACCTTGTGCTTAGACATTGTACTGTTTAGAGGATGTATTTACTTAAGCATTCCATAGCTGTTCAGTGCAGCAGAGCTGAACATGCTGCCCCCCTTCAAAATGACTTCTTTATTTGCAGATGTCATTACAGTCAAACAGGATCCTGCACCTCCCCATTTCATACAAACTTGAGCCAGGGTGCTGCTTTATCATGTTGATCACGTTTTTTTTTGTTTTTGTACAGACTTGAAAATAACTCCTCTCCACATATACACTCACACACATTTAGGTCTAGGACTACAATGAAAAAACAAAACATTTGCTCAGCAGTTCATTCACAACATGAAGGATTCAGTAAAAAGGAGAACACAGTTTCAGTCAAAGGAATGCATGTGTGAAATGTTAAATGGCAGATTGGATCATTAGATGACGTGTACTGCACCTACACAAGATGAAAATGGTCCAACATGACAATGCCTGGTTGTCATTTCTCTGGAATATTCTGTACAATAATGTACATCAGTGGAAGTCCCAGATCTCTTCAATGCCCACATGTTACAAGTAACTGGAAGGACCCCGGAAGCTGAAAAATTAACAGTTGGACACTAAACGTGTTCCCACCCTCATTAGTCACATGGTTTCATGTTTGATCCATTCTCTTGTGATATATATCCCACAAGTCCGTGAGAAACTTCCACTGGATTGTTACTTGAGCTTAACAATCTGGATGTTTTCCTCCAATTCTGCGGACCCATTAAGTTCTCCGCGATCACAGCAGACTAGTTAACAGAAGCAGTTCTCAGGCTGAATGTTCTCGTTCCACAAGCACTCGCTCATTACAAGGTAGTCTTTCATGGTCTCCAGGTAATTCTTTTCAAATCTTTCCTGGTCACGATCCATTTCTGCATCTACTCCACAAAAACAAAATAAGCACAACGTTGAACTTTTGATATTTCTTTAGTTCTTCAGTTTTGTTCCTGTATTTTTAAGATATCATTAAGACACCCATTTTACACGCACGCACGCACGCACGTACGCATGCACGCACGCACGCACGCACGCACGCACGCACGCACAAACACACACACAAAAATAAACTATAACCAGGATAGAGTGGAGATGAGTAGACAGATGAGCACATGGAACAGCTTCTCTGTTTGTTTCTTGTCTATCTGTTAGGTCAGTTGGTCTCGGTACAGCCAGCTTTAGCAGACAGTGCCGTTCTCCTGTCGGGACTTGGGGCAGGTAGACCTGGGTATTGGTTGGACGGAGGGAGCCAAAGTGCAGAAGAAGCCAGAGATAAGGGTTAGGCCAAGGCCTCCCCAGGCGCAGAACATGGACCAGCCGTAGCCATGGCCGATGTCATCAGGCAGGCTATACAGGTACCGTGGATAACGGGAAAGCTCAAAGTTGATGCCGGCAACGCAGGTACAGAGGGAGATGATGCAGAAGGTTCCTGCAACAACACAGCAACATGTTGAAAGTTGTGATAACCCTGGTGTCTACCGGGTGAAAGCAGGAAATAACTTGGATTAGTGGTGCCAGGTTTGTTTTCACTGGAAATGTTTAAGTATGACATTTCTGCACTACAGAGAATTCACAGTGAGGGTGTCACAGTGGATGGTGGTAGGGCTGCACAATGAATCCAATTTTTATCTCTTTAAAATGCATACTCCTCTATATGTACCCTGCTCAAAAAATTAAAAGCAAACTTTGAAAACACATCAGATCTCAGTGGGGAAAAAAATCATGCTGGATATCTACTGATATGGACTGGGTAATGAAAGGATGCCACATGGAAATGTGTTTGTTTTTTTATTATTATTTTTATTTTTTGATGTACAAAAGAGAACATCCATATAAATGAGAACCTGAACTGTTAACCCTTTCTTCCCACCCCTCTCCCCCAAAGCAGGCTGGGAGAGAAAAAAATAAACCCTGTACGTTACCATGATATTTCCTACAGTCATCTACAGCTTTAGTTAAATTACAGACGAATAGGTATACAAACACAATTAAGATATTGAGGTGTCATGAGAGTCCTTTCTGCAGATTGATATGATCCAGAAATGGTTGACAAATCTGATGGAATCTGTTTAATGTCCCTGCTAATTCAAATCAGATTTTTTTCCATATACAGAGTGTTTAAGAGGTCTGTGAGCCAGGCTTCAAAGCTTGGAGATATATCTTTATTCCACACACTGAGTATAATTTTCTTCTCAGTAACCACCCCATTACTGGATTGGCAAAACCTTCCAACAGCTGAGAGCCTCGAGATGCTGAGATCAACGGAGGACTCCCGTTTCTGGGTCTGGAGAAAGATCGTATTCATAGACTTCAGAGAAGAAGCGGAAAACCTCTCACCAGAATCTTTGCAGTTTGTTGCAGAACCAGAACAAATGTGCCAAAGTGCCATCTGACTGTTTACACTTTATACATAAAGGTGAGATGGATGGAAAAATACCAAGGCCGTCCGGGCCAGTTGATTTACCACTTGGGAATTATTTTATGGCAGCAAACACCTCTTGTAATTTCTTTTTGTGCATTGCGGTCTAATTTAGGAAGCGAGAGGGAGCGCAAGAACTGAAGAATATCTTTTCTGTCGCAGAGCTTTGGGGTTTGTATAAATTTCCATAATAATCCCTGAAACACTTATTTATTTCCACAGGGTCTGTAACAAGGGAACTTGTGTGACTGATTAACAAATGGTCAATCCTTGTATGTTTTGTGGACTTGTGAGAAAAAAAAAGTTTTCCTTCTCCATGGGATTATGAGTCTTCCAAACATCAACAGATTATTTAGAATATTTGTGGAGTCTGAAGGACTAACTGGGCGTGATGAGGACCTGTCCAAAACAGTGTCTAAAACGCAGTTAAAATCACCCCCTGCAGTCAGATTAGTTGTTGTTAGATCAGATATTAAAAAAGAAAAATACTTTGGGAAAAAAACAAGGTTGTCAAAATTTGGTGCTTATAAGTTGAGGAAAGAGACATGCACGGTCAGAATAGTACCGGGTTGTCTTTGGACTCTGACAGAGACCTGTGGGCTTTCTTGATCAGTTTCTCAGGCTTAACCATTCTCAGTATTTACTTTGAGACAAAATACAGCATCTGAGAGTGCAGGGAGGGAGTGTAAAATACTTAAATTAATTTGGGGTGAGGGAGCTGATGAGGAACACAATCTACTGCATGGCTGGCTCTCTAGCGCCTCCCGGAAATGTGTTTTTATGGAAATGAAAATTATCAACCTACAAACTAAAAAAATTATACAACAGGCTGGAACATTTTGCTGAAATTTCATTGCAGCAACTCTGAGGTGCAGACTGGTGATAGACCGAAATATAATGTCCCTGGGGTGTTCTATTGGATTTAAAAGGATTTGGTCAGACGAGGGTGGGGGCCAGTCAATGATATCAATTACATCATCTTTCAGAAACTGCCTGCATACTCTGACCACATGAGGTCGGGCATTGTCGTGCACCAGGAGGAACCCAGGACCCACCGCACCAGCGTAGGGTCTGACAGGTCCAAGGATTTCATCCTGATACCTGATGGCAGTCAGGGTGCCGTTGCCAAGCCTGTAGAGGTCGTGTGTCCCTCCATGAATATTTCTCCCCAGACCATCACTGACCCACCACCACCCCGGTCATTCTGAGCAATGTTAGAGGCAGCATAACATTCTCCATGGCTTCTCCAGACCCTTTCACATCTGTCACAGGTGCTCAGGGTGAACCTGCTCTCAACTGTGAAAAGCACAAGGCAACAGTGATGGACCTGCCAATCCTGGTAGTCTATGGCAAATGCCAATCGGGCTTCACGGTGCAGTGAGGCAGTGAGCACAGAGCCCACTAGGACATCGGGCTCTCAGGCCCCCCAATGAAAGTCTGTTTCTGATTGCTGGTTTCTGGTCAGAGACCTGCTGGAGGTCGTTTTGCAGCTCTGCAGTGCTCATCCTGTTCCTCCTGCACAAAGGAGCAGGTTCTGGTCCTGCTGATGGGTTAAGGACCTTCTACGGCCCTGTCCAGCTCTCCTAGACTAACTGTCTGTCTCCTGTAATCTCCTCCATGCTCTGAGACTATGCTGGGAGACGCAACAAACCTTCTAGTAAAGGCATGTATTTATGTGCCATCCTGGAGGAGTTGGACTCCCTGTGCAGCCTCTGTAGGGCACAGGCATGACCTCATGCTACCAACAGTGACACTGACTCTAGCCAAATGCAAAACTAGTGCAAAAACAGTCAGAAAATATGAGGAGGGAAAATGTGAGTGTCCTCCACCTGTGAAACCATTCCTGTTTGGGGGGTGTCTCATTGTTGCCCCTCTAGTGCACCTGTTGTTAACTTCATTAACACCAAAGCAGCTGAAATCCCCTCTGATACTTACCTGAGCAGATCAATATCCCAGAAGTTTAACTGACTTGATGCTAAACTCTGATTAAAAAGTGTTCCTTTAATTTTTTGGAGTAGTGTATATATGTTGTATGTACATACAGTACCTTTCAGAAGTTTGCACACACTCACCCATTCATATGAATAAATAAGTGTGCCTAACTTTTGAATGGTACTGTTCATATACAGGGATCGAGTTTCCACAGGAAAAATAGTGGACATACAAGTATGTGGGTATCCCACAGGCCAACCAAAACCAATGAAAATGCAAGAAGGTCAGCCATAGCCTCCATATCTCCAGAAAGTAAGACAGGTGAAGAGAAGCTAGCGCAACGATAGGAAGAAGATCGACACTATCAATACATACACCCTACTGGTCATCAGATACACAGCTGGAATAATAAGCTGACTGTAGCAGGACACATATGCCACTGATGATAAGACATGAAAACTCCTCACAATTCACAAAGGTTTCCACCTTAAGTCCAACACCCTGAGGTTCTAAGAACAACGAGAAGGAGGCTGAGGATTAATGAGTGTCAGAGCCATAGTCCAGGAGGAGATATGGAATATCCATGGATACATCAGGAAGATGTCCCTGAAGCTGCTCCAAGAGTGCCTCAGGGAGCAGCAATTGGAGGCAGAAGTTTGGGCATCTTTGCCGCCCCCATCACCAAAGACCCAGATAAATGGATGGAAGTAATTCGTTTTTACACTTCTTATAAGAGGATCCTGTCATGATCCAACATTTTGTGTTTTGGACTTTTGCGTTTTTCCTTCAGCTTGCTTTTTAGGTTGATTTTGGTTTTGTTTCTCACCTTCGTATTTCTGTATGGTATTTCTTTATGTGTTATCGTTCGATGTTCTTCAGAGTTTAGGTTTCCTTCCCAGCCTCATGTCCCCTTATCTCTGTCTGAGAGTCTGTGTGTTTGTATTCACCGGGTGTGGTGTCAAGTCTGTGTTTGTTTCCTTGTTTTCACACTTCCTGTTTTATTTTGACAGTCTCCTGTTCTGTATGTGTTGTTTAGTTTTGCTTCCTTTGTCTCATTAGTGTAATTCTGTCCACCTGTTGTCCCCAGATGTTTCCACTCTCCTCTCCTTACCTTCTGTGAATATGTTGTCTGTGTCTTGTTCAGTTCTTTGTTGCGTTGTCGTTAGTGCTCCTGAAAGCTGTGTGCTCTTTCCTGTGTCTCCCTTTTGTATATCAAGGCTTTTGTATTATGGACTTTGAGCTTGGGATTTTTGTATCTATAAATTCAAGCAACTTCAGCATTAAACAGCACCTCAAGTTAAGTCGTTGCCTCTGTGTCCTGCATTTGTGTCCAACCCTGCCTGCACACACAGCCGACTCCTGACTGATCCATATGTGAACAAGTCAAACACTAAGTCATGTTCATGGATTAAAACAAATTAAAACAAAATCCAAATCAAATTTAAATTATTGACATCTTAATTTGTTTCTTATCATATTAGGATGTCTGATAACAACAGATCATGTATGTGTATGTTTCTGAGACTCACCTCCCATTAGGAAGAGGAGGCCGGCCACATATTGCATGAGGCCTCGATCCCAGCAGCAGCCAAGCAAACCTATGATCCAACCAAACAGGATGATGGCCACTGCCATTCCCATGAAACCAGCTGTCATTCGCCGCAAGTCTGAGAGAAGACAAAAAGTGAAAATTTCACTTTATTGATTCTGTTTGAAGGATGAGAAGTCAGAATATAGTAGTCATGAAAGGAGACAGCATAGAGAAATCTTCTTTATTCAGTTTTGTATTGTTGACCAGCCCTGATGACATAAACATATTTACACTCCCAGCCAGCAGAAGCATAACAGAATAGTAACTCCAGAGCAGAAACAACAGCGGTGTCAATTACAGACACACTGTGCACATTTTTCTTACAATGATATAGTGTTTCAACAACGCCACTCATAACTGTAATCCTCATAAGTCAAGGACGTGTGTTCAGGTTTATAACTAAATCACTATTTAAGTTTCAAAAGATGCAACATACGAGGAATAAAAACTGTGTTTTTATTCCTCGTGACAGCTCAAACAGAGCTGGCCTCAAATTCCTTCCACTTCACAAAGTGCTGTCTTGTCCTCAGCCAGGTGTCAACCTTATGATCAAAGTCTCCATTGGGCAGATGCGTGAACACATTTTTGTTCGCATTATGATACAACACACTGACAAACACCTGACACCTCATTAAGTCATACGGCCTTACCTTACATTAACCAGCATAAAGGGGAAAAAAGTCACAGAGTTCATCAAGGTTCTGTAATTAAGGGTGTTTTAAGCCTTTAGACTAGAGCCTGTATTAGAAACTACGATAGCCTGATTAGCCTCTCCTTCTCTTCAGATTCGCTCTCTTTCTCTCATTGTTAACACTGTGGAGCTGCTCTGACTGGTTGGAAAACTGTTATTGACTTTCTGCTGTATTGTTCTGTGAAACATTGCAAAATTGGTCTAAAGAATTTTTAACTGTAGTTAGATGGAAGAGAAACAGCAGCATCATATCCTGGTTTTGAGTGACCCTATTTTAGCACTCCCGGCTTACCTCTATAGGGTCATCAACATGGCGACCTCTTCCACTTTACTAACCTGATGAATCACGTACACAAGAATACTGATTTCAGCCCAGACACAGCACAGCAGCACAAATCTGAACGGTATAATTATACAACTGTAACATTATTAGATGATGATTGTTAGATATTAGAAACATAACACATACAGTACCAGCCAAAAGGTTGGACACCCTCACCCATGAGTGGGTGAGGGTGTCCAACCTGGAATAAACAGCTTGATATCAGCCATTGTTTTTAGTTGAGTAATATTACACTAAAATCTACATGATGGGTAATAATTAGTGGTAATAATAAAGGAACAAATGCAACAATGCCTATGAGGCAAAATAATAGTATCGTAAGAATATAGTTATATTTTAGTAACAATATGAGAAATTCTGTTTAATTTCATAGTAATAGCAGATTAAGCTAAATGCCTGTGGGTATAGGGATTACCCACCATACCTGAATAGGTTGTAATTTCTTAATTTTATTGTGTTTATTCATTTAAGCTTTTTTGTGAAGACTGATGCTTTTATATTGGAGGAGAAAAGTGGATTTAAGACAAAGAAGGCGTAAAGCAGTAAAGCAGTGAGATCATTTTGGTCTTATTAGCACATGGCACAACATTTGGTTATCATCATTTGGTTATCATGCACTCACAAGTTTTATATGTGTATAGATTTAGATGTGTATATAGCCAAATTATCTCTTTAGTCTTTATATTTTTATGCCTTTAGTATATGTTATTTTGTTTTTGGTTTTATTCATTTAAATGAAACGGTTGCAGCTGTAACAACAGAAATTTCCCTCTGGGATCAACAAAGTATTCTGATTCTGATTCTGATCATTTTGTTTCATGTTATGAACAATACAGTGTAACATTATTAAGCTTTCTCATAGATTTGATCTATTTTTAAGGGAGACTGTGTAAGCTAGCAAAACAGCTAACAGCACATCTGTCTCATTTAATCAGCATAATCATACTGAAAATATGAAAAATCAAAGAAGTCCCTGAATCCAGAGGTGGGACAGAAGTACAAAATACTTTGTTACTGTACTTAGGTATAATTTTTTAATTTTCTATACTTTACTTGTATATTTATTTTTGACAGCTTCTTCTTATTTCTGACAACTTTTACTTTTGCTCCCTACATTTGAACACAAATATCTGTACTTTCTACTCACAATTTCAAAACAGGTTTAACACATTTGAGGGAAGTTTTTATTTCACGTCACTGCCCTTCAAAATGATTTGAGCTTAAATGGAGGGAACAATAACACATACATAGCCCTCCAAAAGTATTGGAACAGTGAGACCAGTGCCTTTATTTTTGCTGTAGACTGAAAACATCTGGGTTTGACATTAGCTCCACTTGTAGCTCTTTGTAACTCACCTTGTTGATGCAGAAATGCTATTTTATGGCTGTGAAAAAAAGACCCTAAAACAGCTGTCAGTGACAGCAGCAACAACCTCCAGAGGGCAGGAGTGAAGGTATCACAGTCTACTGTTCACAGAAGGCTTCATGAACAAAAGTACAGAAGCTTCACCAGAAGATGCAAACCATCAGTTAGCAAGAAGAAGAGGAAGGCCAGGCTGGGATTTACCAAGAAGTTCAGAGACAAGTCTCAGAAACTCTGGGACAACATTTTATGGACTGATGAGACAAAGATGAACCTTTACCAACGTTCATGGCTCATTGTAACGCACTTTGTTGATGCAAAAAAATTATGTTACTTTTGCCATTTTTCATAGATTCTACTAAAGAAATGGGAACAAATTTTATGCTTTTGCAACAGGCCCTGAGCACGAGCCCGCTGACTCGGGATAAGTCTGATTTACTAACATATGTATGGTGGTAAAAGTAAAATTGTCATGTGCCATAAATCTGACTGCGATTTTGCATCCAAACTCTTTTTGTTTTGTGTTGGGTAAGAATGTTTCCACACACATATTAATGAATGAGGGCCATTCGTCTGTTATAGTTCTGGGAGTTCTGGGAGTTCAAACAGTGGATGAGTAAAATCATAAAATGTCCATAGTGTCAGAACAATAATCTCACTACCTCTAGAGTTGGAAAGAAGTAGATGGGAATAATAGGCACAGATGATCAGAGCAACCACATTCATGAAAAACGTTTGTGTTGAGTCCTCCTGATTGCTGATGGTACACTGAGAACAATTGTAAATTTTAACTGTGCTCATTTGTTATTCTATCAGCATATGGCAGGCTGCTGTCTGCTTTTTTCTGCCTCCTAATAAGTTCTATTGTTCAGCTCTGTGCTGCAATTCCCTTTTAATTACAGCCTCAGCTTCAATACCCAATAAGACATTATTTCATATAAGGCAAACAGCTTTAGGTGCCTTTTTGGAAATGTTATTTTCTCATTCAGCTTGTCCTCTGCAGCTCAAAGACTGTTAATCAGTAGTTTGCTGCCTTGGATATTCTTCCACTGTCATGTACTGTAAATTAGGACCCAAATCCAGACTCCTAAGCAGACTGAGAAAACAACATGCAAACCTTTTATTGAGGTTTGTTCAAAGTTCCAAACCAAGTCCAAAATAGCAGCAAGCAGATATCCAAAAAGCAGCTGGGGATGCACACGGAGCACACGAAGGTGAAGACACAATGCCTATTTAAACACACTGAGGGCTAATCAGGGGAATCTTTAATACAAGACAAACAGACAGGAAGTAAAACTAAAAGCAAGATACAAGTGACAACAACTAACCAAGGGAACTAAACTACACATAGAGACAAAAAACAGGGAGACACGTGGAGAATTAAGAAACCTGAACACAATGAGCAAACTCCAAGAACTAGCCACTCAGATAACAAATTCCACTAAACTAGAACTCAATTAAATTATCCATCCATCCTCTTATCCTGTTC